>CAXITT010001172.1:107920-149327 GCA_964033795.1 Lymnaea stagnalis | reverse complement strand
AAGAAATCTCTGCTTTTTGTACTCCAGATGGTTTATACCAATATAAAGTAATGCCGTTTGGAATGAAAAATGCCCCAGCTACATTCCAACGTCTTGTAAATAACATTATTGCTGACCAGGAAAATTGCAGCGCCTATATTGATGATGTAATTATTTACAGTCAAGATTTTTCATCTCATGTAAACCAATTAAGATCTCTGTTTAAAAATTTTTTGCAGGCAAATGTAACTGTAAATTTAAATAAATGTGAATTTTGTCATGCAACTGTGGAATATTTAGGTCACATAGTGGGTCAAGGTCATGTAAAGCCTGTTCAACCGAAGATAAATGCTATTGTATCACTTCCACCACCCACTACTAGAAAACAGTTAATGAGATTTTTGGGAATGGCAGGTTATTATAGAAAATTTTGCAAAAATTTCTCAGTTATTGCCTCTCCTTTAAGTAATATGTTAAAGAAAAATGCAAAATTTCATTGGTCAGATGCTTGTCAGGAAGCATTCGAAAACATTAAAAATATACTTGCTAATGCTCCTGTTCTCATTGCACCAGACTTTAACAAACAGTTTAAATTAGCTGTAGATGCCAGTGATGTTGGCATTGGTGCAGTTCTTTTTCAAGAAGATGACCACAATGTAGATCATCCTGTCTCTTATTTCTCAAAGAAATTCAACTCACATCAGAAAAACTATTCCACTGTAGAAAAGGAATGTTTAGGTTTAATTCTTGCTCTCCAACAATTTGATTTTTATGTCAGTTGTTCTTTACATTCAGTACTTGTTTTTACTGATCACAATCCTTTAACATTTTTGAATAAGATGGTCTCCAAAAATCAAAGATTGTTAAGATGGAGCCTATTTTTACAAGAATATAATTTGGACATCAAACACATTAAAGGCAAAGATAATGTCATTGCAGATACTTTGTCCAGAAATTAATTTTCACTTATGTTATTGTTTATAAGCTGTTAAGAAGCTTTTTGTCTAATATTTTGAGAGTAAGAAATGTACTTTCTTCAATTTTAATGGAAAAAGAATTCCATTTTTGAACAATGAATTTTTTTTCTTTTAAGAGGGGAGGTGTTACAGAGAGCTTGTTTACACAATTTTTCTCGTGCGTGCCCTCTGATTGACCCCGCATGAGACGCTGTGTTCACAAAGGGGTGTGGCTTAGGCCTTTGAAGTAACTTGTTGACGCCGCCAACGAATAAAAATAATTAATCTGTTCCAAATAGTATTTGGTAGAATGATTGGGATTTTTCTCGAAATGTCTCGAAGGCAGGGCTTGGGCGTCGGTAGACCCACCTATATAAGGGATTGACAGGCACGGACGAGGGTCGGAGATTTTCTTATAGATTCTCTTAACATTACGAGGCGTGTTTTATTCTTTGTGTATTTGTGTGCTCCTACTTATATGTGTTTATTTCGTATTATTTATTGGCATCATTATTTCTAATTGTATTAACTGTGTACCGGTACGACATCTGCCATACTGTAAGTTGAAGATTGTAATTTTATTTTATTTTATTTTGTAATTATCTTAAGACATAATAAATCTTAATTAATTGTAACTAGTAACTGTTTTGGGTCGTATCTTTAATATTGTTGATTATATGGTATCGTCCTTTGTTAGGCACTGTTTACAACGAGCCAATTAAAATTAAAATAGGAGATTACTTTCTCCCAATACAAGTCAGTGCGTAACATGTTGGCATGTAATTCTCGCGCACGATATTTGTTGCACCGAACGATGTCATTTGGAAACATGAATTGCATTTGCGTATGTTTGCCAAGAAATGTTTCGATTGGCTATTGTCACCTGATACCAACAATGATAATGGTTTTGATGGTGAATGTAATTCTCACACCTTAGGATATCCCATCTTTTTACATGAAAACCTCGCACAATAGGTACGTTCATTGTTGGCGCGAGATTTCCAGTTGTATAGTTTCTCATTAATTTATAAATCGTAAATTCCAGCGGTAAAAAATTACCATAGTTCAATATCTACGCTGTCAAGTGTGTTATTTAATTACTTGAGAAACCATCGATTGGTGTAAAATGTATTTACATAACACAAAACAACTCCGAAATTATAAGACTCTATTCAAGAAATACTCTTAGTTGAAAAAAAAAACGCGATTTCGATGTCATTTCCGATTCTAAAATGCGTCACAAAATTCAAGCTTATTTATACAAATAACAAAAATACTCTCTACACTAAAAAATAAAAAAGTGTTTTCTCTGCTTTACTACAAATGTGTCATTTGTTCAAGGGCGGTAGTGTTGATATCTTCGTTATAAATTATATTGATGAAGCTCATTTTAAAAAATAAATTGAATTTAGGGTCCCCAGCCCTAATTGGAATATTGTACAATGGATGTACTAAATTTGAAAAATTTGCCGGTGGATTCAGCTACTTCCACACATGCAATAGCTCTGTTTGAAATTATAGTTACAAAGCTCTTAGAAGAAAATATGAAATTAGGGTCACTGGCCCAAACGGAATATTGTAAAATGTTTTTTTCTAATTTAGAAACATTTTCGGTAGTGCGCATTTCACTTGACCCAGTTTGATCACAATCGAATGAATGGTATAGAAATGCATACTATAATTATATAGATAATAGAAGTGTGGAAAACGAATTTAGAACCCCCCTCCACAAATGGAATATTGTAGAATTGTTGTATTACTTCAGAAACCTACTTAATATGTCACACACTCAATTTAATATCACTATTTGTATTTGATTAAAAAGCTATCCATTCATGCTTTAGCTCTGTTTGTATAGCTTAAAATTATAGTTGTATAGCTTATATAGAAAAAACGAACATAGGCTAAAAACGGAGTATTTTAAAATGGTTGCAATCATTTTAGAAACCTTTGCGGGCGGGCGCGCGCACAATATCTCTCTAAAATTTTATCGCATTGTAATAATGTAGAGGAGCGCATACGGAAATTATTTTTTATAAAGCTCCTAATGTAAGGAAAAAAAAACACGAATTTGGGGCGATTGCCAAAAAAACGGAATATTTTAGTAGAGTTATAATGGCTTAGAAAAATGCTCTGGCTTATGGACAACAACTCACCTCAATTTTATCGCAAGCGTTTGAATGATGTAGGAGCGCATGCGGTTTGAAATTATATTTATATAGCTCATTTTGTAAGAAACAAACATAGGGCCCCTGACTCAACACTGAATATTTTAAAACGGTTGTAGTAATTGAAGACCCTTTGTGGGCGATAGAACAACATCTCACTAAATTTTTATCGCATTCTGAAAAATGGTATAGGAGCGCATAGAAAATTATTTTTTACAAAGCTCATATAAGAAAAAATAAGAATTTGGGTCAACGGCCCAAAACGGAATATTTTAAAAGTGTTGTAATGAATGGTTATGTTTATAGATAACAACTCGTCAAAGTTTTGTCGCAATCGCGTGAATGGTGTAGGAGTGCATACGGTTTGAAATTATATTTATATAGCTCGTATAAGAAAAAAACGTAAATAAGTCCGCTGGCTAAAATTGGAATATTTTGAAAAGTTTATAACAATTTAAAAACCTTGGTGGCCGTGCTTCCAACATCTCACCAAAGTTTTAAGTTTTATTGCAATCGGATAAATGGCGTAGGAGCGCATATGAAAATTATTATTTTACAAAGCTCATATAAGAAAAAATACGAATTAAGGGCCAACGGCCGAAAACAGAATATTTTTAAAAGTGTTTAAATAACACAGTAAAATGCACTGGCGCATGGACAACAACTCACTAAGTTTTGTAGCAATCGCATGATTGGTGTAGGAGCGCATACGGTTTGAAAATATAGTTTTATAGCTCATATAAGGAAAAACGAATATGAGGCCCCTGGCTCAAAACTGAATAATTTAAAATAATTGTAATAATTTAGAAACCTTTATGGACAGGCTTGCGACATCTCACCAAAGTGTTGTCGGAATCGGATAAATGGCGTAGGAGCGCATATGAAAATTATTTTTTACAAAGCTCATATAAGAAAAAATACGAATTAAGGGCCAACGGCCGAAAACAGAATGTTTTTAAAAGTGTTTTAATAACACTGTAAAATGCACTGGCGCATGGACAACAACTCACTAAGTTTTGTAGCAATCGCATGATTGGTGTAGGAGCGCATACGGTTTGAAAATATAGTTTTATAGCTCATATAAGGAAAAACGAATATGAGGCCCCTGGGTCAAAACTGAATAATTTAAAACAATTGTAATAATTTAGAAATGTTTATGGACATGCTCGCGACATTTCACCAAAGTTTTATATGAATCGGATAAATGGCGTAGGAGCGCATGTGGAAAATATTTTTACAAAGCTCAAATAAGAAAAAAAACCGAATTAAGGGCCAACGGCTAGGAACGGAACACTCGATAAGGTTTTTAATGACTCAGTTAAATGGTCGGTTATGTGGACAACAACTGACCAAAGTTTTGTCGCAATCGCATGAATGGTGTAGGAGCGCATACGAGACATACAGACATACAGTCATACAGACATACATTCATTTTTATATATATAGATATATATAATCTTAATTTACTTAATAAATACTTTGAATAATAGAAGGGTTATAAAAAAAATGGGCCAACATAGCGAGCGCTCCCCTCCCCCCTTTTGGAGTCTAACGAAAGACATAACTTAAAAACACAATTTAAGGATAGTAAAACTCGGACATTACGAAGTTATTCAAACATTTTAAAAAATCTCTATATTTTGTACCACACATTCTATGATAATAATAACACAGCGGGTTTTTTAAAAAGTGTTTGATACGAAATTTCTTGCAAGATGGCAGCCATCGATGGCTTTGATTCTTATAGTTACTATGAAAGCTTAGTGAATAATGTTATTAAAATTCAGGTAGTAATATTATCCTACTATTTGTTAAATTAGCTATATAAAATAAAATTTATTATGGTTTTAATTTAGTAATTGTCAAAGTCAATATACATCTAGGCTCATGTCTACTATGATAATGAAGAGTCAGGCCTATCCTAAAAAAAGTGACCGAATAATAATAATAATATTAATTTATTAATATTCTAATATTGACAAGATCAATCATTAATACTGTAACTTATACTTTTACTAAGTTTTACTATATTTATTATTTATATGTGGATAGTCGGATAGTGATTACAGTACAACAAAATCAATTATTATTATTTATTATCAATAATGTCAATATCAGTGAATCAGTATCAGCCATTAAAAAAAAAAAATTAATTCTAAATTATTGAATGATCCTTCAAATACTTCAAATCAATGTTCAATGTCAATAGGCTTCAATTTCATTAGGCATTTAGGTAAGGTTCGGGAAACGCCGAAAACCGGACATCAAGATTTTTATTGTCAAAATGGTGACCTCCACTTCTTAATTAATTTAAGATTAAGAGTGTCATGGTTTATTTATTTTTTTTTTTTGTTGCCAATTATATTATATCCCAGCATATATATATATGCATTCTATTTCCGCCCGCATCTTAGAGTATACATATTTTGTTTTTTAATTTGACACTTTAGTTTCAAAGAAGAATTTCAGTTTCAGTCTTTCAGGGCTTCACTTTGAATACTTTGAAAATTGATGGCATTGATGGTAAGAAGAGTAAAATAATGTTAAATTTACTCATGCATATTTTTTTGGGAATGCATATATCGCTTAAATGAAAGATCCTAATAGATGGTGACATATATTAGAAAATATACACCATTTTTTAGGTTAGACCCAAGGGTGTGGTCAGAAAATTATCAGGAATTTTTAGTCAAATTCACATGTCCCAAAACTTACCTATTAATAAACAATAATGATTATTGATTTTGATAATGGCTGTTTCTAGGGACCTCAATATTGCCTGGAAATACCAAAAAGATGGGTATCGTAATTTCGTTGTCAAAATGGCGAACCTCCCCTTTTTAATTTACTGAGGGTATCGTTTTTTTGCCTTATACAATCGATTTTTAGCATAATAATAAATTCTACTTCCGCCAATTATTTAAAGCCGACATCTTGCTTAAGAGTTAGTTTGAATTTTTTTATCAAGGTTAAAGCTTTGAAAATTGAAGTTAAAAATAGGTCAACTTCACTTATCAATAACTTTTTTTTAAAAATGCGCTCCTTAAAATACTCCGCTGTTTTAGTTTATAGGTTCATTTACAACTTATAAAAAATTCATGAGGTTAGACCATGGGTGGGCTTCAAAAACGAATTTCCTAGATGTAATTTTTTAAGGCTATGTAATTTGGCATCATAGCCACCGTGCTTGTCTGCTTATTGCCAATTATCAATAGCAGCCGTGGGGTAATTAATAATTCATTAAATTGGTTATCTAGAATATAAATGGGAAATATAACTAATAAATCATTTTATATAAATAAAAAATGTTTTATAACATAAATAATTATTATTGGCTTATGAAATATCAGTGGTTTTAATTTTTGGGTTGGTTGCCATGGGATTGACAAGCTCTTTTCTTTGACTAAGATAGGCTTAGTAAAAGTATTATAATACTAATTATACTATTATAAATGATTTAAGGAGTGGGATAAATAGCTTTTATTGCAACTAATATATTTATATTAGTTTATATACAAATATATAATGGTATAGTACCATAGGCTATAGGCCTAGTATAATATAATACAAAGTATACTATACCCAACCCAACTTATTTGTAGGGCCTATTATAATAAATTATATGTACCGGTAATGATATTTTAGGATATGTAATAATATTTAAATGAATATTGAGATTCTTTAGTCATGAACTAAGTAAACATTTTAAAAATATTCAATTACCTTTGGTATTGAAATATCCTATATTTAATCACATATCACAATATTCCACAAGAGAATTATTATATAATCCTCAGTTTCTCAAAGAAAAAAAAATCACTTTCTGGCGCATTAATCCAAGAATTACTTAAGATATTACTGAAGAACAATCATAAAAACTTGTACTTACCTCAAGCAAATGACTAGACCTTATTTTATTTTCTATTAACAGCTAAAGTAAAAGTTGATTCTAACAATACATGTTGATTTGTAAAACAAGATTACAAACTTAAAATAAATGACATACTGATTGTTTTGTCATAATTATATAGGAATACTATATAATATACATATGTAGAAAATGGTAAAATAAAAAGTGTAATCGTCAATTTTAACTAAATAAAACAAATAATCCCTTTATTATTTGTTTACACTTATTAATGTTAAACAATTCCATTGAAAATTTGAAATTAATATCTAAAGAATATTATTATTATGATTTTTGGGGAAATTAAAAAAAACATTTAAACATAATTAACTATTACAAATAAGTGATGATTCAGCATATTTAAACATTTTTAATAGGCAAATAATAAACTTGTTTTTTTTTAATATTTGCGGCATATTAACAAAAACTAAATTTATATTTTTTGGCTTTATTTAGATGTTCTCTTATTTAACTATGTTCCCTGCAAATGTTATATTTTGGTCTCATTTTATAACTAAGTTATAGGCATAAAAACAAAAGCAAAATGAGGGTCACGAAATGTGCAGGAAAACCCCATAATGAAAAAGTGGTTTTGATTGAGGTCAATACTAAAAAAATTCATAACTTTTCAACCACTTGAGCTAGAAAGTTGATTTGTGTTTTTTGGAATCCATTCTCTGTAATAAATAATCTGCCCCACCTATCCGCACGCATTTTTTAACATTTATCTTATTAGATGAAAATACAGTAGAAAGCTTTAAAGATCATGGTTTTTTTGTTTTGTTTTTTTTTGTAAAATAGGATTTTGATTATCATGCCAATTCCATTTTATGAACTAGTTAGAAAAAAGTTTATACTTTCTAAATCATCGATTTAAAACTAAATTCTATTGATTTTTTTTTTAAAATGTGTTAAAGTATATTGATGAGGCAATTTTTAATTTATTTTATATGATAAGATAAGATTCTATTATTGATCCAAACAAATGTAAATGGTTTTTTTTATTGCATTGTACATTTTCAGCATATAAATAAAACAATTTGAACACAAGATATCTACATTAAATTATTTCACTAGTGAAAAAAAACAGCCATTCAGTGAATTTTCTTAGCCATATCAGGGACTTAGTAGTTCTCATTAAGATTGGTGACTTCAGGGGGGAGCACACTGGTAAATTTATTTATTTATTTATTTATTTAGGCATTTTTATATAGAGCTTACCTTAAAGCTCTAAGCGCTTTACAATTATTAAAAACATGTAAACTAAGTAAAATAAAAATGAGACACTAGGATAGTAACTACTATACTATAGAAACAATTAAAATGGCTATAAAACGAGGACACTTTGGCAGGTTGGGGACCAAAAGAGTTTGTAAATTTCGGTCTTAGCCCTTAGAGAAAGAATTCGTCCAGAACGGGCAGATCCTAAGTATCTGTGATGAAAAGGGTGGGATGTATCATCCAAATATCTTTAGTTTTACAATAACATCTTTCTTCAAATAGTTCTTCAAGTGAAGGATGTTTAGTTTGTGTTATGTTCCTAGCTTTCTTGATTAGTCGGTTTATTTGGTATTTAATATCAGACGATGAATTCCCACACCAACAGGTTATATTGAAATTAAGTATATATAAGTTATATTAGTTTGAAATTCAAAATAAATATTTCAATCAAATGAATATACTTTATTTTTGATCAATTTCCCATAGATAAAATCACACATTAATAAATATATAAAATATAATGTCTTTTGTAAACATCACCTGTCTTCTTAACATAATTATGCCGTTATACAAGATTTATAAAAAAATGACTAGTTTTATACATCCTTAAAATATTTAGACCTTTCTACAAAACATTTTTTTTTTAAATCCTCTTTATCAACTTCGCTTTTGTTCATGTGTTTCTTAATGGCTAGGTGGCAAAATCTTCGGGTGGCTAGTTGAACCACTTCCTGTCAAGCTATTGAGCTGAAATTCGGCATAAACACTCATTGCAGATGACAACAAATGCTATCAAATTTTAAGCCCCCAACCTCAACTCCCAAAAATCATTTTTTTTTATAAAGGATTTATACAAAAAATTTTGTTTTAAAGGGTTTTAAATTATCTTTTTGATTCTGTTAAAACTTAGAAATATTTGGAAAATGTATTTAATTTATCATATGTATTTTTTTCCATTGCGTTCAATATGTAAAACAATATTAGCTGTACTTTTTTATTATGTAAATAGTTTTTAATTAAAGATAAAACTACACAACTATTTAGTAATTAGTTTTTTTAATTACATAAATTTACATTGAAATTTGATGTTTCAAAAAATGACCTCAGCCCCAAAAATATCAGAGGCCCACACTATGGCTCTGATGTAAATTGAAACCTAAATTTTTAACTTGCATCTCTCCCGTTGCTCTCTGATTAAGTGTAGAATGATGCAAAACAAATTTCAGATATGTGCTAAAATCCATTCTTGAATGTCAAGTTTATCCAAAATTGCCTTGGGACTAAAAAGATTTAAGGGGCAACACTAAGCTAGGGGAAAAAGCATACCCTCAATAGCATCATTTGGAATGAATTTAGTTCATGTTGGGCTGGGGCGGAGTTAGAGATGTACCTGATATTTATTATGGCAAATTCTTGCGCTTCTCGCATGAAGTTCGAAATGACCCCTCTCAAATTATCTGAAAGAAACAACAAATTCAAGTATGCGCCGAAATGCATCCCTAAATTTTGTATTAATCCAAATATGGGTGGGGAGGGGGTGGGGAACAACAGATTTTTTGGCACCCTTAATTTCCACTCCCTTTTTTTGTCACGCCATTCAAAATGAAAGTACGGGGTTGAATCTAGGCTTGTGTCAACTGATTACCATGGGGCATCCTGCAACCGGAGTCAATTCAGTTTTTAAATGGTACTGGGTATGATAATGCCTCCCCCAGACGCTTGAAAATGTTATCCCCCGATCTAACACTGAATTCAGGTAAACTCCAAAATTCACCTCTTGAATTTGAAATAATCATGGGGTGGTGATCCCTAGACCCCTCCCTCCCTTTTTCACTCAAGAGTAATAAGCGCCCTAATTTCCCATAAAAATGACCCCTCTGCCGCCCAGGTGCCATTGGTGCCTTCAATTTTTGCTGTTATTCTTGATAAAAATTATCGCCAATTTTGTTTCCGATTAGATGCTTTGCCTAGTGGTGTAGCTAGTATTAGTTTGGCCAAGATTTTTGTCTCCCTCTTTTTCAGGATAAAAACACTGCAGCTATCCAAAAATGCCACTGGATTTACTTCCAGTTAGTAAAGTGATCAGATTCAGACCACGCTCACAACACTACTGTTACATTACATACCTCATCTGAAATCAACAATAAAAAATAAAAGGATTTTTTTTTTTAATAACAAGGCCAATATAAACTTAAAACCCTGTGTATGTTAAAACTCTCCCCGGATTTGAAAATACTCTAATATGTTATGTAATTTGAATGCTACAGTCTAGTATATACCAGACCTGTTTACTCTTACGATTTTGGCGTACAATGTACAATTTTGAGGTGTTTACACAATAAATATACTGTATGTTTATTTTTTACTATTAAGAAAATGTATTGAACGATTTTGTGATGATATTGTACGATTTTAAGAGTTTGAGGGCAAACAGGTCTGATATACTAAAAGAAGGTTATAATGTCAAGGTTAGCAGCATCGGCATAGGGCATAGACCATTTGATTTAAAATAACATTACCCGTTATTTTTTTTTTTTTAATTTGTCAAATTATTAAACAGCCGAGGCATCTAAAATAGGCCCTACTTGAAAAAGATTTTGAAGTTTTAAAAATTTCTACTTCTTACTGATGGTTGATAGTGTAAAATAGATTAATTGAAAGGGGAGATTTGTTAAATGACATTTAGTTTGGACTATTATTATTATTAAGGTAGTTTTATATGGGGCAGTACCCCAGCTAGAGACCAACCAAAAGTGATTTTCTGATTTCGGCCGAAGCCGAAAATAGGCCGAAAGTTTAAAAATGACTTTCGTCCGAAACAGAAAAAAGGCCGAAAGTTAAAAATGACTACCGAGGCCGAAAATGAATTATTTAGGTATTTGAAATTCGTTTCCGCATACATTCTGCATACATCGAAAATGATGGGGGAAAGTATAAATATTTACATTCTTTTTATTAAAAAAATGAGATAATCGTGAATATTAATAAATAAAGATCTAATATAACATCATGTTGTTAAATATCGTTTAGTTTGTTTTTAAAGATCGCTTAGTTTGTTGTTAAAGATCGTTCATTTTTTTTATAATGATCGCTTTATTTGCTCTTAAAAAATCGGTTAATTTGTTCATAAAGATCCCTTAGTTTGCTGTTAAAAAGCGTTTATTTTGTTCTTTAAGATCGCTTAGTTTGTTGTTAAAAATCGTTTATTTTGTTTTTAAGATCGCTTAGTTTGTTCTTAAAGATCGCTTAGTTTTTGTTTAAAGATCTTTTAGTTTGTTATTCAAGGTCATTTAATTTGATTTTAAAAAATCGTCAAGTTTTTTCTTAAAGATCGCTTAGTTTGTGTTATTAAAAGATCGTTTAGTTTGTTCTTAAAGATCATTGATTTTGTTCTTAAATATCGCTTAGTTGTTCATAAAGATAATTCAGTTTGTTCTTATAGATCATGTCACAGAACGGTTGTTACGGAGGAGGGCTCCGGTCCTGACTTACCACGAACTGTGTTGACTAAGTAGTGGTCAGTACAGGACCGCTCCTCTCTGTGATTTATATGGTGGGTGTCTAGGCGTTGAGACAGACAAAAGCACAACGTAGACTTGGACGAAATGCAACAACTCAAACTCCTGGTGTCCAACGATAATGAAAGTGTTTATTTGTAAGATATAAGTTCTTCCAGTCATCTGTCGTCTCCTGATCACTAGCAACTATTCCCTAACAACTGCTTGATTCTATCGTAGCTCTTTTCTCTCTCTTCCTCAACTACGTCGTACCTCTGTTCCCTCTTCCTCAACTGGGTTTAACTCCGTGAAAGCTCTGCCTTATATGTGATTCTTTAACCCCATAGGTGGTCCAGGAATGCTATCTATAAACACACCCATGCCCCCTAATTTCCGGCCAATTAGACCTTCCCATTGTTAACCCAAAAACTATCACGCGAAGTCTGGAAAACCCGAACATACTATTATCCAAAGAAACAATCCCCACTATATCAAGATGTGAGAGTCTATTAACCTTAACTTAACCCCATTAACAGCAGTTTCCTTCCATCCTATAAGGTACCTTTGTGCGGCACCCACGCCCATCGCTCCCTTCTCCAGCATGGTCATTTGTGACAGATCATTTAGTTTGTTTGTATAGATCTTTTAGTTTGATATTAAAAATCGTTTAGTTTGTTCTTAAAGATCGCATATTATTTTGTAGAAGATCTCTTAGATTTTTGTATTATGATCGCTTAGTTTGTTCTTATAGATAATTGATTTTGTTTCTTAAGATCGATTAGTTTGTTCTTAAAGATCTTTTAGTTTATTCCTAAAGAACATTTTCTGTTAAAAATCACTTAGTTTATTCTTATAAATCATTTAGTTTACTATTATAGTTATAGATCATTTGTTTTGTTCTTAAAGATTGTTAAGTTTGTTATTAAAGATCGTTAAGTTTGTTGTTAAAGATCGTTTAGTTTGTTATTAAAGATCATTTAGTTTGTTATCAAAGATCGCTTAGTTTGTTCTTAAAGATTGCTTAGTTTGTTTTAAAGATCGTTTAGTTTGTTCTTTAAGATCGTTTATTAAAGATCCCTTAGCTTTTTATTAAAGATCCCTTAGATTGTTCTTAAAGATTGCTTAGTATGTTTTATAGATCGTTTAGATCTCAAAGATCGCTTAATTTGTTCTTAAAGATCGCTTTATTTGTTTTTAAGGATCACTTTATTTGTTTTTAAAGATCGTTTTAGTTTGTTCTTAAAGATCGATTAATTTGTTCTTAAAGATCGTTTAGTTTGTTCTTAAATGTCGCTTAGTTTGTTGTCAAATATTTCTTTCGCTGAGCATTAGATGACCGAAAACATCAGTCACTTTTGGCCGGATGGCCGAAAGTCTAAGTCAATTTCGGCCGAAACTGAAAAAACACCTTAAGTTAACTTTTCTCTTTCGGCCGAAACCGAAATTAAGCCGAAAGTTATCTTTTAGTTTCGTCCGAAATCGAAACTTGGCCGAAAGTGATAAAATGGTTACTTTCGGCGCCGAAGCCGATATTTGGTCCGTCTCTAACCCCAGCCTAGGGATAGGCTCACTGCGCTTCTCATAAAAATTAGCAATTACGGGTACAGAAAATTATAGATAAAAACAATTGGTAAAAACTTTGACCTCATCCACACAACTACTATCTACCCCTTTCTAGCTATGGACAGCACCCAACAGCATCGAGGGTTGTTTATCAGTTAGAGGGTGTGAGAATGAGTCAGTATAGAACAGTTTGAAGAGATTAGTTTTGGAGGCTGGGACTGGGATGGAAAGTATATTGCGGATGTGTAATGGGAGAAAATTCCATTGTTTTGGGGCATAGAAAGATCGTTCATCATATTTTACTGCGTGTTCTGGGAACAGAAAGAATACGCGTGTCTGCTGAGGCATGAAGCTGTCAAAGGGGTGAATAGATAGAAAGAAGTTCAGTAAGATAGGAAGGGCATGAACCAGAGAAGTGAGTGAAGTAGAGGAGTTACGTGATCACGTTTCTTTGTCTTTAGGACTAACCTAGCAACTGAGTTTTGAACATTCTGAAGTTTTTCTATGAAATGTTTTGGTGAACCTGACGGAAGATAGTTACAATAGTCAAGAGAGAACAATGACAATAGCACAGACTAGTGTTTTGTTGTGCTATCCTTTTTGTTTTCAGTAATGCTTTGATTTTGTCCAGTTATTAGCGAATTACTTATTTCAAACACTAATATACTTTACAAATTTTTTTTTGTTTAAATCTCAATCTACGCAGGTCATGTCATGAGAAGGCTAATCATCAATTAATATTTTTTGTCCGTTTTTAACACTATTATAGTTGAGCATTATTTTTTTAGTGCCGAATAAAAATTTATTTTAACTAATTTTTCTTAATGAATGCTCATTAATTTAGATGTATTAAAAATAATTAAAAAGAATTCAAAATAATAATTTGTAAAAAAAAATTCTATAAAATCTGATTTATTTAGGCACTGTTACGAGGCCATTTGGTGAGAAAACAGATTTCACAGCTCCGTCACCTCTATGATGACATTGTTCAAAACATAGATGGACAAGAGATGGAAGTTATTTGGACAAACAGTATCTTAGTTCACCCTATTGTTAGAAAATGCCGGAAAACACAAAGAGTCTCAGCTACATTACCTGTTAACAAAGTAAACGGCATAAATGAGGTCTTGGAAAACTTAGAAACTATTACACATGTATCGGTTCCAGAAAATATTCAAATACTTCCAGTTTTAAAAGGTCAAGACAGATCTGATCCTCAGATCAGTCCAAAAATTTTGCCCAGCGATCCTGAGAAGTCATCTTCCAAGCAAAAACGTAACTGTGTTTCCATAGAAGTTCAGATTGATTCGTTTGAATTGGATGACTGTACAAGAAAAGCCTTTACAAAAGCTGAGCACAAAATGGAATCCACACAAATGCAGTGTCAAAGTCTAACTGAAGTCCAGAACGTTTCTATGGGGACTGCGCTGCATGATAAAAGTGGTGTTGAGATGAGTAAAACAAATTGTAGATCTGTCAATGAATCTTGCTCTAAATCATTTGGTGGGTCACTGCCTGACTTGCCTTCAGCTCCTGAAGGCGAAACTATCCCACTAAATGAGGTGCATAATAAAGAGATGCTTCCATTTGATGAATTACCGATTTTGGATTCCCATACTAGAGTGGAGGAAGAACAGGAGAAAGAAAGAAGGAAACGGAAAGGTTAGACTCATTCTAAAAATAGCATTATTATGTGGAATGGAAATAAACAACAAAACAGTGAATGAGAATGTATAGGCTGAAGATCAATCTCAAACACTAAAAACAATGCATCACGATGCAATGAAAATTATTATTTGTTTTAAAGAAGTCAAAAAAGTATACTAAATACATTATACTACACAGCTTCCTTCATTAAATAAATTAAGGTCCATATGGTAAAAAAGGAAATAAGATGTGTTGGGAATAGCAATGAACAAATTAAAGTTAAAGGGTAGGCCTACATGTATTTACACTTTACATTTTATGGGCACCAATCTCTATATGGCATCGTAAAGATGCAACTATTCAAATAGACATCATGGATTTTGGTTAGTCACAAATGCCATCTTGTTACTAACTATATCCCTTTCTTGAATAAAATTAATATATAATATATTTAATACATCTTGTAGTAAACATAGAATTGAGATTCAATTAGCCATTACGTAATTTGAAGAAAAGATTTTCAATTTGTCTAGGCCAGACATGTCAAACATTAGGCCCTTTGCAAGCACATCTGTGGCCCGTAAAAAAAGATACTGTATTTTGGTCATTTACTCACTGTGCATTTTTCACAGACAAATGGCATGATTTTCTTTTTTCAGAATGTTTTTAACTCTTTACCACCTTAACTTTTCATCGATTTCAAAAGCACAAAAAAAACAAAACACGAATTCAGCTGTGAGGCAAGCAAGTTAAGACTTCTAAAAAGATAAACTAACTTAAACTTAGTTACCGGGTATATTTTGTTTTGATGAATTTCATTAGGTACATTAAGAATAGGTAAACAACTAAATACAACATTAAGTCTGTGTTTATTTTAATATATTAGGTGAAATGACCTGCAGCCAGCGATAGGTTAACTTGGTTAAAGGGGCTTATGAAGCCTTTTGGGTTTGCTCACCAGGTCTAGACAATGCTTTAAATCCCCTTTAGACTAATCTGAAGTTTTGTATAATAATCTTTTTGCTTTTACTAAACTCAGTATCATTAGCAGACTCAGCATTGTACAACCTTCCTGAAAGTAAAGAGGATCTCCAGAACATAAAGAACACGCTCGCTATGGAGCTGCTGTGGGTACAGCAAGCCATAAACAGCCGAAAACATGTACGCTATGTAATGATGGTTTCCACTTGAATGAACACTTGCATTAACCAATCTTAAGATATGGCTTAAAGCAGGCCTGCACAACATGCGGCCTGTTAAGTAACGGAATATTCTTTATTATTTTATTATCCTTAGTAATAATAATAGCTTTCGCCCCTGTCACACAAGTTTTTCATAAAGTAGGCCTATTACATTTTGAGTTGTGCAGGCCTGGCCTAAAGTCATCTGTATGACTATATGAAAAACATTTTGTTTAGCAAAAGTTAAATAATTCAATTTCAAATTCAACGCATATATTTAAGAGGAATATTTTTTTCAAATTTTAAGAAATGAAAACATGCATTCTTAAACTATATCAATATGATCTTTGACCAACAGAAAAAATAAGTTTTATTTAATTATTATTTGCAGTACTTGCATTGATTAAATATATCCTTTTAACTTGCAGGTTCACTTAAACCAAATTTTAAAATAAATCTGTAAATTTTTGTGTTTTTATCTCAAGTATATGCGTCTCAAGCAAGGGCTGCAATAAAAGAAAATTGGAATGGTTATCTTCAATGATTGCTGCAAAAACAGCTCATCATGGACCAAGGTCCAATTAATTGGGTTCGCATATTCGCAGATTCTAAAGCTAAAACTAGATCTCATCCTATGATTTTCATTTTGATCTGACTAGAAATGCAAGATTGATAGATATGCCTATTCAAGCCAACTACAATTAAGTAAAAATGTGTCTGGGAAGATATTAAAACAATATACCTCATTAACTTGATCATTTTTATTTATTCTTGATTGAACTAATGGTGTGAAGGAAAAAAAAATTATGGTCCATCCATTAAAAAAAGATGATAAAACGCCATTGGAGAGGCTATGATTATGATAAATCTGAATGATGTTAACCAGATAGGTCATTAAGTTTCATTTGTTTTAACTGTTGCACACCAACCATTCATAGTAAAAAACTTTTTTAAGCATGTAACAATTATGTTGGTTTCTTTTAATTTTAATAAAAAATATATATTAATTAGTAATTAGTAAACAATTAAAATTACAATTAATTCATTTCAATAGCATTTTGTTGTCAATGTTTTCCTGATTAAGATAAGATTCAAAGAAATGTTTTTTTTTAATTACATTTTAGATATTCATTTTCAGCACCTACATAAATATTACAAAGACAAACATTTTTAAACTACAACAATTTAACTTTAACATAATACATCAATATTTCTCAAGAACTTCCCTAATTTATTGACAATGTTGATTTTAAAGAGGGATTATTTCGATTTTCTTGGTGGGGGGGGGGCTGATTAATTGGGGAACAAACGAATTTCTATATCTTTTGTTCCTTACTTTGAGGGTAAGAATTCGCCCTGATCAAGCTGATCTTAGCTGTTTATGATGAAGAGGTTGGGATGTATCAGACAAAATTTGTTTAGTTTTTGCATCAAACTCAAACACTTGTTCATGTCTATTTTTGATGATAAGTGGTGAATTCCCACACCAGCAAGTAATTACAGAAGTTCAGTAGGTTTCCAAAGATTGCAATGCAGAATTTGTTTGCTAGTGACAATTTTGTGTCATTTTTTAAGAAAGAAATATCTTTGGTTAACTTTTTTTTTTTTTAATATAGAGAAGAATTAGGCAGTGTTCTTTCCGTGATAGCTTATCATTAAGGGTGATACTAGGAACTTGTATGTCTCTACTTACACTATACCGTGATTTTTTTTAAATTTTGATTTTGCATTAACATGGCTAATGCTTGCATGAAATCATAAAACTTTTAAATCCCTTTTAATCATGTCATCAAAATTTTTTAAATTTCTTTGAGAAATATGTTTTTCCATTAAAATATTTATATATATACTATGGTCTAATAGTGTTAATTAAAAAATGTTTTTAAAGAACTGAAAAACCAATATAATATAAACACTGTTCATAAATAATATTAATAATTAAATTCATACCAGTTGGCCTACCATTACCATATTATTATATAAATGCAAATGTTTTCAGTGTAACTCAATGAAAAAACCTCAAACTCTATAAATATTAATATATTAATATATGGATGTTGTTTAGCTTTGAAAAGGGGTAAATAGACTTTTTAACTTTTTAAAAGTCATTAGTGCTAAAACAAAAATTGTGTGCATTTCAGCACTCTTAGGTAGTATCAGAGCAATCTTCTGATCCAAACAATGTACAGCTATTGCACATTTAAGACTTAGTAAAACTGACATTGTTGGCTCATGAAGTTATATGATTTTAAATTATGTGGTACAAAGAGCACATTTTCAGTGAGGAATATTTCAACTGGAATTATTTTAATACTTGGGGGAAATGCATTTTATTTCATGCAATAATATAATTTTAAACGGAGCTGCTGTGCAGATTTACTGCGGCACGGTTATCCCATAGCATGACTTGTACGTATCTAATCCTGCTTCCACTCAGGTTTTCTTTTCTGGATAAATGCTTTAATGCCTTCATTCCCATCATCCAGAGTGAGATTTGTCACCATGATTTGTTCTGCAAACCTGAGGAAAGATTCCTTTTTAAAAAAGTTATCTCAATACACAAAAACAGAATAGTTTGTGAATATTTGAATTACCCTGGAAGACTATGATAGTTTCTTTAGTGGTCATTAACAGGATGGTTTGTGGATACTTGAATTACACTGGAATACTGTGAGTTTGCTTAGAATGTTAGTAACTATATAAGCTCTGTGACCATTGAAGATGTGTTATAGATTTTCAATTTTTATTTTAACAAATTTGTAAAAATTTATATAGGTGAGAAATCTTATAGAAAAAGAAATGTTTCGACCATGCATGTGTATGCATACTGGTACAAACATATGAAGAGGCCAACAATTAAGAACATCAGATCTTTAAAAATGATTTAAAGGATATAATTTGTAATTGCATTCCTTATGAATATTGTGAACACTGATCAATTCCATGCATTTTAACACAGATGGGTTAATAAATTAATGAAATACTAGACAAATATTTTTTGATTAAAATGTTTGTATTAGTAATATATTAGTAGAGTCTATGTGTATTCAATACTTTTCAACTTTAGTCACCAGAAATCTTCATGCTTTTTTTTTTTAAGGAGTGGAGCCATTATTAAAACAATTTCTGAACATCTTCAAGAAAATGAATTCCCATGTACTAAATGGACTTTGTGAATTTTTTTATTTTTCATTTATAACATTTTGAAAACTAATTTCTATCTCTGAGATCGTTGCATAGCTCACCTATATGCTCTCTTTCTCTCTAGACTTATTTGAGAATAAAATGCTTTTTTCCCAAGTGCAGTTACTTCTTTGCTGGTCTCACAAATCCGTTTAGCCAACTTCATTGTCTGGAGGGAAAGTTAAAGAGGTAAAAGTAGCCAGTTTTAGTTTCATAATTTACATGAAAATTTCTTTTTTAAGATGTTATAATAACAATAAAATGAGTACCTGTTTTTTAAAGTGTTTTTTTCTTACGCTAAAAATATATATTTTACAACAAAATTCAAATGTTTCTGACCCTTGATCACTCTATGAAATGTCATAGAATACATAAAAGGCACATAATTTAGATATCATAGTATTGTATTTCATATTTTCATTTGGAATTCAAATTTAATAAATTCTGTAAGTGTAATCCCAAATTTGTCAACCAGGAAAATATTTTAAAATAAATATCTGCTCAATGATTTCATTTCCAAATGTGAGATTGGAATGAACCAAAAAACATCAGAGAATCAAGCAAAATTAAATCATAACAAAAAGTATTAAAGAGACAAAAAACGGCAATTAAAAAAAACTTGGTTATCATTTTTTTTGTAAAGATTTATATCATAATCATACTCTTTATTTTTATCCCCCAAAAGTAATGATACATTGCATTAAAAAATAGATTTTATTGTTCTACATTTGTAAGTAGCCGACACCTTGAAGCTTATTACTACCTCAGCCTCCACTTGGTCATCAGGGACAACTTTACTGACTAATCCGTACAGAAGAGCCTCTTTAAAATAAAAACAGAGCAAAAATAATTTACTAATGCACAAACAACCTGGAAGTGAAAATTTGATTAATTAAAATATGACTTTTTTTTTTTTTTAAAAGGATGGTAATATTCTGACAACATTGTGAAACAGTTCATATTTTTTAACTTAAAAAAAGTGATGAGATCAAAACACTTGACCAAATAGCATTAATAAAATACTGAGCTGTCACTTGTACACACTTACAGCAAGGCGATTGAATCTAGATGAATGAAATCTTCTATAATATATACTTTTGAGTCCAGGTTATTGAAAAATAAATTGACATTAATGAATCAAACAAAAACTTAAAATATTTTACCATCATAAATCATCATCAACTGGAATTTTTAATGATGTATCCAATTATTGGGTGATGGTGTGTGTGATCAGAAACTACAATCATGTTATATGACTTGTGTTTTAATAAGTGCTTACCCCTTGCTGATATTGGATAACCTGTTAACAGCATCTCCATAGCAATCTTTCTAGGCACTGATCTACCAACAGCAACCCCAGGTGTTGTACAGAACAGGCCAACATTTACTCTGAATGGGTGATGAAATAAGGCACGTATTTGTTTAAATATACATATATTAGATAGTTTCACATGTACTTTCTAAATAAATCAACATAAAAATACTCTTTTGGTAAAGATCTTTATAAGATTTATATTTCTAAGTCCTACAATAGGATGCCTCACACAAACGCATTTTTTCCCCCTAAAAATACTTTTTAAGGTACTTTCACACTGCTTATTTGTTGCAGACGCACATTTTAGAGGTGAATCCATATTGAGAATCTCCACTGACAGACATACCACGTGTTCACAATAATTCCAAGTTTTAAAACAAGACGTGACTCTAATCCAGGGGTCTCCAAACTGCGGCCCGCGAGGCCCTCTCATGCGACTCGCGGAGACCTTTTTGTCTACGGAAAAAAATACGGAATTTAACATGTATCCTGCCAAGATAAGCCACCACTTACGTGCACGCTATGTTTTTACCGAATTGAAATAGAGGCGCGCAGTAAAGTGTTATGTTTTCCATTGCAATAAACTTACTCGCTGCTTAGTTTTTCTACTTTCGTTCACAGTCAACGAGATGATAGCAGCATCTAGTAGCAGAGTTTTTAGACGGTTTGCTGCTTGTTTTGATTACAGTTTTCCATTTGAGTCCAGGTTATTGAAAAATAAATTGACATTAATAAATCAAACTAAAACTTAAAATATTTTACCATCATAAATCATCATCAACTGGAATTTTTAATGATGTATCAAATTATTTAGTCATATGGTGTGTGTGATCAGAAACTACAATCTGTTATTTGACTTGTGTTTTAATAAGTGCTTACCCCTTGCTGATATTGGATAACCTGTTCATTTGTGGTTGACTACTGCGATTGAGGAGTTGTTTGTGTTAGTTAGCGTCTGATTGCGAAACATGTTGCACTTTATTTTATTTAGTGATAATTTCTTTCGCGTCATTACTTTTCAGTGTGTTTGCCTCCTACCTAAAAGTGGCAAACCCTTTACAGGTGGTAGTGAAGGAATGTTTGTTGGTGGTGGCTGGGGAACTTTGCCCAGAAAAGTCAAAACAAGTTAAACATGTAGCTTTGGGTGCAAATACTGTTGCCCGCCGTGATGCAGACATGGGTAAAAACATTGTGACCTAAAATAGCGAAAAATGCAAGCATGTTTCGCCACTTTTCAATTGCTTGTGTTCACTAGAAGTGTGGATGAAGACATGAACATAACACAAGATCTTGCTTCTCTACATAGCATGTGCGGCACTGTTACTGGAGAGGTTATATTCAATGAGGTGAAAAAAAATTTGCTGATTATAACTTGGACTGGACTAACCTCAGTTGCCTGACTGTTGATGGAGGAAAGAACATGAGTGGCATAAAGAAAGGCTTGGTTGGACAAGTGAAGCTGATTTGTAATGCGAAAAACATTCTACAACCAATATTCACCAGTAAGCTTTGTGTGCTAAACATGTGGACATTAGCAGTGTACTGAATCTTGTGGTGAAGATGGTGAATTTAATAAGGTCACATGGGCTCAACCATAGACAGTTCAGAGACCTGTTGAAAGATACAGACAGAATCGCAAAATTTACCATATTACACAGCAATAAGATGGCTAAGTTGTGAAAAAGTTCTGAGCAGAGTATTTAAGTTAAGAAAGGAAATATGTGTCTAGGCATTACTGTCTAATGAAGAGTGTGTATGGGAATTGTCCTTAGCTGCAGACATAACTAGTCATTTAAATATTCTGAACCTAAAACTGCAAGGAGAGGAAAATCAAGTTTCTGATCTATACACTCACAGAAAAGCCTTCAGATCCAAACTCATCTTGTTTTTGGAGCAAGTACAGGCCAACAACTTGACGCACTTTAAGCAGTCCAATTTCTTCATGGCTGAAGCAACAGCGGAGTTCCCCACGTCATTTGCATGTGAGATCATCAAAGACCTCCAGGTGCAGTTTCAGCAGAGGTTTTCTGACTTCGATTCAAAGGCAGAAGAAGTGAGACTGTTTCAAAACCCATTTGAAGTAGATGTGGCCATTTGCAATGATGAACTGCAGCTGGAGGTCATCGAGTTGCAAGCAAATGAGCTCCTTATGGACAAATTCAAAGAAGGACTGCCCAAAATTAAGACTTTCATAATGTCAAAACTTTTGCATCAAGGTACCTTTCAATCTTTGTAACAACATACACCATACACGTGAGAACAAACATTTTCAAGAATTAATTATGTGAAGAACAATTTGAGAACAAACTTGTCCGATGATAATCTCAGGTCACTGTTGATGTTATGGACATCAAATCTAAAGCCAGAAATGTCTGCTATTTTGGCATCCAGGAAGCAATTTCACCATTCCCACTAATACATGCGTTCATGTGTAGTGTATCAATGTGTTATTAAGTAATAACTGAATAAAATATTATTAACTAAATAATTCAAAACAACATCCATGTTTTGATTCTTATTTATTTGGACCTCGAGTGTGTAGTCGGCCCCCAAACTGCTGTTTGATAGTTAATGCGGCCCTCGGGCTGAAAAGTTTGGAGACCCCTGCTCTAATCCAAAAAAAAATAATCAACCTTAAATTTATTTCCCAAATGTTAATCTTCAAACTATAAAGAATAAAATATGCCCACTGGTCATGGCGGTAGGGCTACTATCATATACAAATAATAATTTAAGTTTGTAAATAAGCCTGTCAGTTGATGAGAATGTAGGCACAATGATGAAAATTTTGACAGGATTGTGTATGTAAAATTAAACTTGCTGGCCATATTTTTGTTACAGAAAGTAGCATGTCTATATATAAATAATATAATGTTCATTTAAATCTGAGAATCTCAGTACAAAGGCCAAGTGGGAATGTACTTTTACGTAACTACACTATTACTATTACCATCTCTTATATATTAATAAAATGTGTAGAGTATTATTGAAAAAAGAAAATGAAACACCAAATAGATACATTTCAAATGTTAATCATAATCTCATTAAAGATTTTTTAAATTTCCATAGCCTACCCAGGGGTAGCAAACTGGGATTTTTCTGTTGCCACAGCAATGTCACATGTGGCTACCAGTTGACATCCAGCAGCTGTTGCTAGACCTGGAGAGAAATGGAAGAAAAACCACAACTTAAACATTAAATATATTTGCACAAGGAATATCTTTTTTAAAGTATTTGAATTATAAACATACAAAAAATTTTTAATTTAAAAGTCAAATTACCATCTACTTGTGCTATAACTGGAACAGGCAAATCCTGAAATATATTTGATGTGCACTATCAATTAAGAGAAAAGAAGATTTATGCTGCATTTTAAAATGTAAAAAAAATATTTTAAAAAATTTTTTAGGGGGGGGGGGTTGTTATGGTAACCTTCAGAAAATAAAGCAAAATGTTTTCAGTTTCAGGTGTTTTTTTTTAATCTGTTAAATTTTTAACATTTCCTGGTTGTTAAATTTAACAAAAGCTGAGGCTTATACTTATACTAATGGTCTGAAATATACATATACCTGTATTAGATAGTTTTTTAATTGTTTAATAGCGTGATTCAGTTACCTCCCTTGACATAGAAAGGTCATTCATTAAAGATAGTGGGGAAACATTTTACCAAACACTTTGGAGTTAACCTTATTGCACTTACTTTTCTTCTGGTCATACCTGTATTAGATTCATCACATTCGTACAGGTGGAAAAAACCTTTTCATGGTAATCAATGCCCTTCTCCCTTGTCTGAGAGAAATAAATAATGACTTGATGTGAGCCTCAATCAATTCAACAGAAATATTAAATGCTTGAATAAACTTCATGTTGTAATTAATTAAGCACAAATGGTTCTTTTTTTTTACACCCCATGGGAATCGCAAATAACAGAAAATGTTAAATATTTGCATACATCAATCTCTAATCATATCTTCAAACTGACTGTAGAAGATTATATCTTGATATTAGACAAAAACAATAACTCGTTTGCACTAGAGACCGACCGAATTTCGGCTTCTGTTTCGGCACAAAAAGTTGCTGTTTTGGCATAGTTATGGTTTCTGCCAAAAGTGAATGAGACTTTCTGTCATCTGGCCGAAAGTGATTGAGGCCTTTGGTCTTCTCCCGGAAATCAGATTGTCACCTTATTTTTTACATACATGTTGATTTATCATTATCTTGCTCATAAATATAATAGTCAAAGGTAAATGGTATTGTGAAAATAAATCTTAGGGAATGACAACATTTCCTTTAACATTTTTTAAAATGATTCTTCCATTCATTTTAATTTGGGATAATTATTCAATTCAATAATTCATTGACATTCATCATTATAATGCTCATAAATGTTTTCATTGACAATTATATAAAATTGTAAACATTAGTCACATATAAGTGTATGGACAAAAATCTCAAGAAAGAATTATGAACCCCTTGTAATATTTTTTTTTTCAATTACATTTAATCATTATTCTGAATATACTCAATTTCTAGTTTCTTTTTTAAATATTACTTATTTCCATTTTTTTAAATTTTTTATTTCATTAGAAAAATTAAATATTTTAATTAATAACTATTTTTCGATGTAAAATAAAATTATAATTACCCGGTACTATGATGTTGTTGAGTTTTAATTAAACTAAACAATGTCTTTTAATAAACATTTTATAGCCTAATTTTATATTACCCAATTTTAAACAAGTCATTGACTGTTATGTCAGTAATTTTACAATTCATTTGATTATTATTATATCATCATCATCATGTCCCTTAGTCCTTGGACCGTTGGGGCGCCACAGATGACATGTGAACTATCCTCCTCCATTCTTCTCTGTCTTCTGCACTACGCACAGCTTCACCCAGTGTTAGTCCTGTCCACTCTTTGATGTTATCCTCCCATCTTTTTCTTTGTCCTCCTCTTCTTCTCCCTCCTCTTGCGGTGCCCTGCAATATTTCTTTGGCAAGCCCTTGTTTCCTTTTGTGTGGCTATACCATTGTAGTTTGCGTTTTTTCACAGTCACCAGTAGGTCATCATACTCCCCAATTGCCTGGCTAACCCTTTCTTTCAATGTATCATTAGATATATGGTCTCTATAGCAATGCCAAAAATGCTTCTGAAGCATCTCATCTCTATCGCCTTTATTTTCCTTTCAATATCGGCTGTTAATGTCCAGGATTTGCAGGCATACAGGAAGATGGAGAGGATTAATGAGCACATCAGCCTGATTTTGGTGCTGGGGGCTATATTTTTGTCATTCCATATTTTCTTGTGGCCTCTTTAGTGCTGTTGTAGTCTGTGCAATCCTGGACATCAGTTCTTCTGAGACTATTGCTCCTAGGTATTTGAAGCGGCCTACAGTCTCTAATCTTTCCTTCCCCACCTTAATTTCAGTGGTGATGCCTGTGGTGTTATTTGTCATCAGTTTTGTGTTTTCAGCACTGATTAGCATGCCGTAGGACGACGAGGTCTTATCGAGACGCTTTACCAGGTTGGCTAGCTCTTCTTCGTTCCCAGCCAGTCGGTCTATGTCGTCCGCAAAGCGTAGGTTGGTGATTTTTCTGCCAAAAATGCTGACTGTCCCTTCATGCGCTTCCAGAGCATCTGACATAATTCTCTCTAGGAAGATGTTGAGCAGGGTGGGGGAGAGCAGGCAGCCTTGTCGTACTCCAATTGTCTTGAAACATTCTCCGATGTTGCTGTTGAGGAAGACTGCACTGGTTGCTTTATCATAGAGGTTGCATATCATTCTGGTGAGGTTTGTGTTGATGTTGAAGTGCCTCATGGTGGCCCATAAAGCAGCATGTCAAACCCTGTCGAATGCTTTCTTGAAGTCCACAAAGACGTAGTATAGGTTTTGTTGGTGTTAAGCATATTTCTCACACAGTATTCTGAGGTTTAGAATCTGCTCAGTAGTGCCGAGTCCTTGTCTGAAGCCCGCCTGTTCTTCAGCAATGATTCTGTCGGCATATGGTTTAAGTCAGTTCAATGTGACCTTCAGCACGACCTTGCTTGGATGGCTTCTTAGGCTAATGGTGCGATAGTTTTGGCATAGCTGTAGGTTACCTTTTTTGGGAAGGGTGACGATGAGTGATTGGGTCCATGGTTTGGGCCATTCTCCTGTAAGCCATATTTTGATACAAATATTGATTAGGGCACTTATCATTGCTTCTCCTCCTTGTGTCACCAACTCGGCAGGGATATTATCCGCTCCTGCAGCCTTTCCTGTTTGGAGTGCTTGGACTGCTGCTTCTACTTCTGCACGGAGAATAGGGTAGTTATCATTGTCTTTTGCTGGAGGGACATTAAGGATCTCTGGATCTATCTTTATACTTTCATTATACAGCTCTGAACAGTATTCAGTCCATCGTTATATCCATCGTTTTAACTAAGGATTATAGCAGAGGGCCTATATAATACTAAATAACACTAGACACTAAGACTAAAAGTAAAGACACACATTAAGTAGGCTAAGTATTAAATTTCCTTAGCAATTAATTAAAATTTATTATTAAATAGATTTAAAAAAGGCTAATTAAAAGACTATAAACCTACTTTAGCTATTTTTTTTTTTTATATTGTTGGCCTAAAGTAAAATACATAAACCATTATACACTTAGGCTTTTTATAGAATGGCTGGATTACACCCTTTAACTATAATATTAAGGTTACAGAATATTAATTCTCTCATATAGATTGTTATTGAGAAGCATTCCCAGTGAGATACAAAAATGGTAAAATACATTTGTTCCATCAGGTGATGTATGTGTGGGAGTGTGTGATGACAAGCTAAAACTAAAAGGACTAACATTGAAGGAAAATGGTAAATTGACTATTTCAAAGTTAATTCTGATTTGATTTGGGTGGTAAACGGGAATGTTTAAGTCCTATTAAGTTCGATTGGCTAAATGAAAGTAGTTAAGATGTTTGTAGCTTACCGATGGTCAAAGTGACACTGCACTTCCTTCTGGTAAATTGTATGAGTCACTAGAGACAAATAAAAATTGCCACAAAAGTTGTTAATTCATTTTGCGTGGAGAACAGAATGTCTTCGAAAATGAGTTTTGAAATATTTAAATCTCTAGGCTTCTGTTTGGGCCAAAAATCTCGTTAAACATTTGGTTTCGGCCAAAAATCGTTTTAAACTTTCAGGCAGGTTTTGGCCAAAATCAGATAATCACTTTCGGTCGGTCTCACAAACATTTTACGGCTTAACTTAAACCATTTGCTGTCTTCCCTTGAAATGAAAAAAAATAACACCTTAATATAACCAAAAAAAATTATTAACAAACCAATTCTTTAAGGTCATGTCCAGCACTGAAGACATTTCCATTTGCTTTGATGATTATTACTCTCAATTTCCCTTGGTCGTTTATCAAATCATTATGAAGAGACTGGAGCATCGCTAGAGATAAAGCATTTCTGAAAGAAAAGAAATTTCCTAGAAAAATATTTAATTTACAGTAAATAAATAACGATATGAACAAATATAATAACATAAATTATAAGGATGCAAACCTAAAAAATCCCATTCATATTTGAATAGTGACTACGACATGACTTTTACCACTTTTTATTCAGCAAACAAAAGAAACTCTGTTCTGATATAAATAGGTAAATACTATTTACCTTTTTCGTGGATCATTAAGGCATATGGTACGGATGCCTTCCTCTTGAGTTGTTAAAGTTAAAGGTTCTTTAGTATGTTGTGAATTTACTCTGCATGCTAAACTCATGCTCAGTTTTCTTAATATCTGGGTCTGAATAATTAAATTACAAGAATTTAAATTTTAAAGATACATTACTATTATTATTATTAATATTAACAATATCTACCTGATTTCCTTTTGAATAAAAAATATTTTTTAACCTTTTTTTAAATTAAAAATATTCTTATTCAAATGGGACTGATTTTAAACACATTTTTAGATTGTTGAAAAACATTAAATTTTAATTTGGTTTTCACTAATAATAAATGGCCGAATAGCCTACTGATTTCTGATTTATATACCGGTATGACATTGCGTATTAAATATGCGTATTTAAGTTTAATATTTTATAATTAATCACAATTATTATAAATTTATAAATCTATTTATAGTAATCGCTATAAAGAGTAAGAATAAGAAATTCTTCTTCTTATTATTTATTTATTTATAACAAGGAAAGGAAACAGTGGTTGGTGGCCAGCCCTCATCAGTAAAGTTGAGTAGCATTGACCTGTGGCTAACCCAGAATGAATCTCTAATTTCAAAGGCTGACATACAAAAGAACAACTGTGATGAGACAAATCAAATGCTCATTTAAATACCAACCAGAAACAGATTTAATTGTAACCAAATCATATCTTTTCGGTGTAAATAGTCTAAATAGTGTAAAATAACCCACCATCCATAGTACTCTATGAGTCTGGCACAACTATAAATAACTGATATGGCAGTCTAGCACAACTGTATAGTAGTGGGTAAATCATCGTTTTTGAGAATTTATTTATACCTCCAAACGTCCACTATGATTTTAGTGCATTTAATTACTAAGAAATAATTTTCAAGATGCAAAGCTAAAATTCCTGTGGTACCGGTACTGTACTATATTATAAATAGAGTATGTTCATGAAAATAACTAACAATGTGCAGAGCCCCAACAGAGATGCCACAACCAAATATGGCAGCCTGGGCTTTCTAAAGATGCCATACCGGTATCAGATTCCGGAAAACTTTACAGGTAGAACCGGTTTTATTATTTTTTTATTTTAGGAGCCACCATGGAGGCCGAAAACCAGATTGATGTTTTTTCCTGGAACGTCCATATTTTTCTGGCTTTTCTGTCCAGCGTGACCAGTCATCCGAGTCAATCCGGGTGTTTTGGAACAAAGAACTGTTTAAAAAAAGGAAATTCCAGGAAAAGTCTGATCATCAAATAAGTTTTGGCCCCCAGGGTGGCTCAGAAAATTTTTTAAAAAATTGTTGGCTCCCAACCAAACGGATTCAACCAGTCAATTTTTCCATAATATGATCACAAGGCCCTGGTAGCAAGAAGGAGGGGTTATGAAAAGACAAAAGTTTATTTTTGCTTTAAATATACCAGTACTACATAAATTAATATGAATGTCATCTATGTGAACATTAGGTATAATTTGTGGGAAAGGTGTCTAATTTTAAATCTTTTTTAAAATGATTACTGTTATGGTCATGGTTCCTAAGACCGCCTAAATCTAAGTAAGAAAGTTCAATATTAAATGATGATTAATAAAAATAAGGAATATAATTGAAATAATTCTTTTTCTATTTCTATATCATGATGGCCCTGATCATTCTGGCTCTTTTTCATGTAGAGGGGAATCCATGATGTTTCTGTGCCTGGTATTTCTGAATAGTATTTAGAATAATTATAAATTATATAATAAAAGATATTTCACTGGTTGCAAGGGCTACTCAGCGAGGGTATCAAGACTCAAGAACTGGGGGTGGGAAGGCACGAGGCAATACTAAATTTTAAATACTTATAAATTAATAAATAGACGCAATTTTAATTCATTAAATTTAAATAGTTATTTAGAAAACATTTCAACACTGAATAGCCACTTCGTAACTTTATAATATTAACATCGACATCACTTAAACTTAATATAAAAATTAATGATAATGAATATAATTAATAGAGATAGTGATAGGTAGGGGCGTAATTAATCTCACTTATTGATATTGAGTATGATATTGGTCTATTGTTTGGACTAAACTAACTTTTAAAAACGAAATCCTGTATGCACATTTCAATTGTGCGAATGTGTTCATTATGGAATAGAAAAGTCGTGGGCAATTTTCATATGTTTACCACTCAATAGCAATGACCGTAATGCTATTACTACTAAGGCTAAGGGTTCATTGAACACTGACCTGAGTTTGGGTTGAAATAAGGGTCAAAGGTTGCTTATTTTCGGAGACGGTCCGTACAAGAAAATGTGCAGTAAAAACTGAAGATCACATAGTACATAGTCTAATTTATTAAAAAAAAATTTCTTAATAAAGAAAATTATTTAACCTATAGGATTTCAATTAAAAATATATATTATTTTTAATTTGTCAACCTCTTCAGACCGAAATGAGAGATGCATTAGAGAATAATGATTGGGATCGATATTTCTGCACTTAAATTTTTAAAAAAAATCAATTAGCATATCAATAGTGTAGTTGGCCTATTTTGAAGATTTTTGATCTCTTGAACATTTAGTTTTTTTCGAATATTTTTATTTAAAAATACATAAGTCTAAGTGATTCAAAATATTACACAGAGTTTCAATAGAACGAAAACAATGTTTTAAACATCATTTCAAATCAATGTCAATACATATTATTTATTATAGACAATAATAGTAATCTTAAAATTTTAGGTACTGCTTATTAATAAGACATTTATTTTTTTTAAAAATAAGCATTTTTTGTAAAAGCATGCCATGCGAATTTTCAATCTGCCGATAACACCAAACATATTGACTCGAACAGTTATGAGTTATAAAGGAATGAATAAATAAAAATAGACCTGTCTGATTTTAGTCAATTCTTTGCCATTTGACGTAATATTACATTTATAGTTTTCGTAATTATGGTGAAACCATTCGTAGTTTCCATTCAGATATGTAAAAGGTTGCTTTTAATGGTTCTAAAAAATTCACTATATTCAGATGTCTGTGGGGTTGCGCAGGGCAGACGGAGGGGGTGCGGGGCCGTTGACGTTTCATTCCGGACGATAGGATTTTACAATACGCCATGGTCATCTGGGTTTTACTAGTCATAATGATGGGACACGTCTGTGACAGTATGACTGGACGTCATGAGTTGTTTTTATTCATGAAAGTTTTTGAACGTAAATGCATGAAAATCTGGAATGAGTGATCTTTTATGTAGAAGTATGGTTGTAGAAGGTCAAAATAAAGGCAGTTGTTACACGAACCCTGAAGAGTGAGCCTCATTCATTTCTATTACAACGTCATATGTTGCCCCTCGGTCATTGCTGTTATAGCTGTCAATTTTAAAAAAAAAAAATTATATTAAAAAATCAACCAGAGATCGACAGAAAGTGATTTTCTGATTTCGGTCGAATCCAGGCCGAAAGTTAAAAAAAAGCTTAATGAGACTTTCGGCCGAAACCAAAAGTTTAACGAGACTTTCGACCGAAGCAGAAACTGAAATATGTAGCCTATATATTTTGGAATTAGTTCACGCATACATTCTCCATACATCGAAAATGTTTGAACACGTTTTAGCATTTAAGTTTAAAGCCTTCATGGTGAAGGATGGGGTGGTTATTCGAGTGCAAAGTGATCCCAAATGGCTCATAGACTTGGCTCTTCTTGTTGACATTACACAGGAGCTTAAGGAGCTTAATACACTCGACAAGAACTTACAAGACCAGGGATCGCTTGTAAGTGTTGCCTACGACAATGTCAGGGCATTCTGCACTAATTATGGTGTTATGGTTCTTAGAGAAACCAGGGTTTCTTTCAGGCATATTCCCGGGAGGGGGGGGGGGGCAGGGGGCTACTCCCGGGGAAAGTTAAGTGTCCCCCCCCCCAGCAAAATGTGCACAACACTATAAAGATTAAATACTTTTTTTTTAAAATTAAAAACGACTAAATTTTCTTTTTTAAACAGTTTAAAAAAATAACATCTGGTGCCTTTTACCGATTACAATTAATGGAATACATGAAATATCGCTACGCTTGATATATTTGATGATCAGCATATTTAAGTCTAATCTTGTTAAAGGCGTGTAGATAAATAATAAATATTGCACTGGCCGCGCCAAAGTTTACTTCCCGTAGTTCGCATATATCGGTATTTTAATTCATCTCTTTGTGGCAACATCACAAGTTTAAAGATTTAAATAACACTGTATTTAATTACCTTTATATCAATATCAAGTTTATCAAGGTCTATAATTTTAATAATAGTTCTTGCTAAGTATCAAACATGCGCAATCTATTTTCAAATTATATTTCATCATAAAAGCATGACTTTTAAAGTATGGATAGGTTGTTAGATCTAATTTAATTATAAATTATACATTGTCTGAGGGAATTATTCTTTAAATAATCTTTTAATTTGCATAACTTTAACTTTAATTTAGTCGACGCAATGTGTATTGAGTTATACAAAGTGGAAAGAAAAAAAACAGATTTTAAAAAAAAAATAATAAAAAAATAAAGAATGTACTGGTCGCAAACAAAAAGTGCTAATTTCATCAACTATTTTTGTTATATCAAGAGTATTTGCGTTTTCTTAAACAGAGGTTAAAAAATACGTAGCCTATATTTATTATGCCCCACCAATTTGCACTGATTTTTTAATATATTTTTTTCTAGATAGATATCTACCTAAAAATTTAAAAAAAAAAAAATTAAAAAATTGTTAACTAGCATTTCGATGATCATGTTAAAAAAAAATTATATTTTTAAAAATTGTTGTTACTAGTTTTAGACAAATATCTTACTCCTAATTTGTTCAATTTAAACTAAATTCTGTGAATTTGGTTTTAAGAGATGTGTTTTAAAATATTATATCGAAGAACCACTTTGTAATTTATCTGAAAAAAAAGTTATAGTATTTTGAAATTACAAATTAACACTTCAACCAACTAAATATTGGGAAATATATACTTCGCTAGAATACGATTTCCTTTAATAAATATGTAATGTCTCATTTAAGCAACTCATTTCCTCTTAAATAGTTATGCCGTTCATGTACGATTTGAATGATCAGATTTCAAAACTCATAAAATAAAAATGTATAGATCTTTAGTGATGGAAACCTTTTCTTATTATTTTTTGTTTGTGAATGTTGAAAATTCATTTATTAAGTGGCTATCCCTCAAAATAGTGTAAATAAAAAATAAAAGCAATGTTACTATTTTTAGTAACATCCACATTTTGTGGTTAACACAAGCAGGTCACGCACTTTTTCGCCCCCCCCCCCCCCCATTTTTTTCCAACCTACATTGAAATATGATACTTAAGAAAAGGCTAATGCTGCATCTATAGGTACCCATGGTCGCCAATGACTATTCGCACCCGGAGTGGCTCCGTACATATTAAATGGCTTCGGAGCCGTGTGTGATAACAATAATAGTATGAGAGTTATTTTTTTAAATTGTTTTTTCTCCTTGTTTATTTCATTGATTCATAGTTTTATTATTTTTAGTTGTTTTTTTTTTTAAATTTTTGCTTTGTTAATTTCTCTTAGTACCGGTAGATTTTTTTTCTTTCTTATTTTCTTTTTTTTAGTTTAAGCCATTTTCGTAGATTAATATTTTTAAAAAAAATCTAGTAATGAACATAATTTAGAAAAGTAATAATATTAATTTAATTATTAAAATTAAATCCTTTATTTAAGATTATTTTTGTGTATTGTTTAAGTTAAAAGATTTAATCACACAGTACTTTATGATTTAAGTAGGTATTCTAAATAATGAAAATTTAATTCATAATGAATTAATTTCAACTATTCCTCTAGAGAGCTTGGCTTAGTCAGAACAAAACCACCAATTTTAAACTTTTTCCTTGGCACTTGGAGTCAAACATGTGGACCCTGACTGTTTTTCCTGATATCTCAAATCTCCTTTCAACAATCTTTCTCATACTTGACCCAATTCACAAGGTAGTTGGAATGAACATCATAAAGGATGCTATTGCATAAAAAAATGACAAAGAGATTTATTTTTGGAGGACTAGCCTTTTTTGTTTTAGTTTTACCATACCTGTCTACTGGGTCTAACACACTGGTACATAATTTAAAATTTAATAAAAAAAACACCCTTATCTGGCTTGAGAACATTTTTGTTTGGCTGTTTCTTATTTGAGTTGTGTACTCCAGTAATCTATAATATAGAGTAGGCAGCCAATAAACTCATTCATTTAGGTCACATCATTCCTTTGCCATTTGTCTCCTTTTACTTTCTCATCTTCCTTGTTGGTACCCGTATAGTTTATTGTTTGTATTTCATTATCTAAGTACAGAAGTAATGATTGAGTGGGAGCAAATATCTGTGATCTGTGAAGGGAGTTTGGTTTCAAGGCAACTAAGACGACAAAGTCATGCCACATTGAAATTTAAATACTGATAACCTAAATAAATAGAGCCATTGAAAAAAATATAGTACAAACCATACACAAACAGAAGGACAAAAATCCACTGAAGTTTTTTTTTTTATCCTTCATGATTTAAAAAACAATTAGAAAACTAAGACAGAAAAGATAGGAAAAAAAATTAACACACGAACCTAATAAATAAAATGCATAAACACAAACATTCTCTGAAAACTTTTCCTATGAGACATTTGTTTAAAAACAATCCATCATAAAGTAAAGAATCTCAATTTAAATAAGCATGCAAAGTTTCAATTATGTAGTTCCAAAACTATTCCTCCTGATTCATCAATTGATGTCAGAAAAAAATATAATGAAAATGCTATATCTATAAAAGCTGAAAAAGACACTGAAACAACATTGATGCATACATCATGAACACGTCCCAAAAAATTATTGTTAGGTTGAAAGACAAAATTTGGTATCAAATGAAAGATAATTGAATGGACTATATGTTTGTAAACTTAATTCTTCAGTTTAACTAAAGGAACATTAACTTAAATAAATTACCACAAATGACATCCGAATAGCATTGGTCTATTGAACCCGGGTTTGAATAGCGACAGCCATTTATTTACAAACATTCACATATTTATTTTATACAAGTAGTGTAAAATTGTTGGGGCAGCTATCTTTTTCTTTTCAGGGTAAAATTTTGCTTTACCTTGGGTCGCCCCTTTGGGCGAACTCTGTCAAAGTTAAGCTTCCCAAAGGAATTAATACTATTTTCAGTTTCAATTTTTTCTAAATTATTTGCAGCAACTGTTTCCTCGTGGGAAAAAAATGTCATTTATATCAACAAAATCAATTAGTTGACTTTGAATGAAACTTGTTTGTGGTTTACCTTCATCAAGTTGTGACCCCGATTCATTTTCATCAAAATTTTCAGGACTTTTCCAGAGACTTATAGTAGTTTCAAGAAAGGATATTTTCTCTACAAAATCTTGTTCTCCTTGCATCGCCAAAAAATTTGCCAAGCCCATACAAATTCTTTTAGCATGATTAAACCGACCCTCTTGAGTCTTAAAATTATTGTTTCTAGTAGATACAATTTGAGAAGTTACTGAACCACTAGAAGTAGAAGCAACCTGTTATAGATAGCTTGTTTACATCATATTTCTCGTGCGTGCCCTCTGATTGACCCCGCATGAGACGCTGTGTTCACAAAGGGGTGTGGCTTAGGTCTTTGAAGTAGCTTGTTTACAATCGGCTTCCAATTACGCATTGGGTAGATTGTTTTCGGGTAATTTCTGGAATATACTCCTTAACCCGAGATATGTAAACAACACGTCATAAGCCCTTCTCGAAGCATCTTACTCTACATATATATAAGGGATTGACAGGCACGACGGGGGAGATTTTTTGAGATAGATTCTCTTAACAATTACGAGGCGTGTTTTATTCTTTGTGTATTTGTGTGCTCCTACTTATATGTGTTTATTTCGCATTATTTATTGGCATCATTATTTCTAATTGTATTAACTGTGTACCGGTACGAGATCTACCATACTGTAAGTTGAAGATTGTAATTTTATTTTATTTTATTTTGTAATTATCTTAAGACATAATAAATCTTAATTAATTGTAACTAGAAACTGTTTTGGGTCGTATCTTTAATATTGTTGATTCTATGGTATCGTCCTTTGTTAGGCACTGTTTACATCGAGCCAAATTAAAATTAAAATAGGAGATTAATTTCTCCCAATACACGTCAGTGCGTAACAAACCACTCTAGGAACACTATGTTTGCTAAAACAGCATGGAATTAACTCTGAACAAAATTCTAGAAGCTGTAAATGTCTTCGAACTGAAAAAATATGTCTCCAAGGTAATGCCATCTTTTTAGCAAATGAACAATTACATTGAACTGATGTTGAGCTAAAAATACGTTCCTTATAAGCTACTGAAAAAAGTTCTGCCTCTCCAGGGACAACAGAGTACAGAACAGATCATAACAATTTGAGCTGATTGAGCAATAGAGCAGCAGCAAAGGAAGTAGCAACACTTTCAATCTTATTTACACTTTCATCATTATCAGATGACGTATACTGAGCTGTGTTTGCAGCAAGCAATCTTAAACGATCACATACTGTAATTTTGCAGTTGTCAAAAGACATAAGGTTACGAAGAGCAGATGAAAAAGAAAGATAATGAGTCAAACTCTTTTTTATTTTGGCATGATAAGACTCCAAGTGATTTGTTGTTGTCGCATGGATGATAATGAGTCAAACTCTTTTTTATTTTGGCATGATAAGACTCCAAGTGATTTGTTGTTGTCGCATGGAGTCTTAAAACATCAGCATTGGATGATGCTGCCCATAAATGGGCCTTACTCCACCAGTTCGACTCAAAATACTCCAAAGCTACATCAGGAAGAGTATCTTTCATGTCTTGCATCACACGACTCGGTATAAACTTGAGACATAAATCCTTCAAGAATTGGCTTATTAACATGCTCAGGACCTACATGTTTCGAAAGAAACCTGTGCACAGCCTGGTTAATGTGAAAATGACATAGATTAACAGGTACATTTGGAAAGAGATCATTTATAGCAGATATTTCAGCCATGTCTTTGTCAACCACATAGCACTTGAAAAGACTGGCATCAGAATTCTTCAGAAGAAGCTGCAAACAAAGAGAAATAGATTCCTTATCTTCATTTTTTACAAAACCATGAAGAACAGGAATGCCCCTGCCCTCTTCATCAATAACCATTACAGTCAAAAGTGGATATAAATATTTATTGGTTTTATATGTGAAATCCATTAATAAAACCTCTGGATATTGGGCAATAATTCTAATCATATCATCAGTCATGTATGATAAATACTTAAATTCCCCACTTTCTGTTAGTCCATAGGACACACTTCCACCAGCTTGTGATATAGAATGAAGTATAGATTAAGTTTCAGTTGCATCAGAAGATTATTTATTTATTCTTGACTTAATATTGTAAATATCCCTGGGAAGCAAATCCACATCATGCTGTTGTTCAAGCACTTGCTGGGCCTCAGATGCCTGAATCGTGGTGCAGGACATCAACAGAAGCGTTGCCTCATTTAGTTCCACCTTGCGGTTTTCCGGATACAAGCGGCACATCTGGAAAAAAAACACACAAAAGTTACTTTGCAATAATAAGTATATGTAAAAAAAATATGCCCTGCAAACATTATTATAAATGGTCTTATAAAATGTTCCCTTTATGATGCGCTGCCGCGCAGCCATCTCAAAGGCGCTGCCCAGCAGTTTTGAGTATCTGCGCAGCAAATTTCCCTGTAAGTGTGTGTTTGTGTTTCTGAACTGTAAAATTTTACACACAAAAAAATTGATGCTGAAAAACTTTGCACATAAATGTATGATTTTGCACACAAAACAACAAACCTTAGAGGGAACATTGGTCTTATATAGTGCGGTACCCCAGCCTAGGGCTGGGCTCACCGCGGTGTACATAAAAATAACAACCTTCACCTTGGGGATAAATGTTTTAAGTTTATTATATGTCACAATATTCAAAATTAAGATATAAAACTCTGTTTGGACTATTTAGAATTTATTAAATTTAATTATACTGTTAAAGTTAAATAGATTTGTCTTAATTTTTTTCAAAACCTTTCTATCGTAAGGGTGGTAACCCTAACATTAACCTAAAGTTTTCAGTGATAAAATTTCTGAGCGCCCTAGATTGAATGGGTTAATGAATGGTACAAAACATTCTTTTAAAATGCATCCATCTCTAACTCTATAGTACTAAAGTACCTGTAGGTGACAATAACCTGCCACAAGAATATGCTATTTATTATTATTACGTAAATATTTTTCGCAGCACATGCACTTACTTCTTTTAATACTTCATGGCCAGTATGTTCATGCATTGATTTGGTAATTTCTAGCCGATATGGATTTCTCTTGGCAACAAGCTTTATCTTTGCCTGGCACCCCAATTTGAAAGAACTGAAAAATATAAAAATTCTCAACGAAATGCTAAAAGTTGTAAGGGCTAATGTAGAGCATGAATGCCACAGCGTCATTTGCTTCTTGTTCTTTATTATAGTTGCAGTAAAAAAGGGTTTAGGTTAGTTTGAGGAGTGGATTTAGGGTTCAGGTTAGGCATAGGCATCGATTTAGGGATACATTAGTCGCAGCCATCGATAAAATAGTGGCATTCGTCCTCTACATTTACCATGGTAATAATCATTGGCTTGGAGAAAGAATTATTACATGACAAGACCAACTAAATTTAAAGTTAACCTATTATTATTACTATTACTTTATTACTTACGCTTGATTGTGATTTTCTTTGGCCTCTTGTCGTTGAAGACTTTGACTAGCGTTTAACTCCTTGTTTGCAACAGTGAATTATATATTCATATTTAAGATGTTCCAAATTGGGATCTTTCATCTTCTCGGACGATCTTTTAGTGAAACACACATTGTGTTCTTTAGAAAAATAATTAAATTCGTCTTCAAAAGATGCATAGGTGTCAAAAATGCTGCCAACCTCCATTTTTCTTAAAGAAAGCGCAGCAAACTTGTCGATTATTAAGCCTCTGGTTCGGATCATTTTTTTTTCCGATTACTAAGACTTTCGGGTGCGAATAGTCATTGGCGACGATGGGTACTCGGGTACCTATAGCCACTTCGCGTCCGGTCCAAATAGACCGCAGGAAACAATGCGCACTTTAGTGATGCGTTAAAATTTTGAATCAAAAATTCATTAGTGCGTGCGATAAGTAAAAAGTGTGCTGCATGTTGGGCGCTAAACATTGTTTCATAATAGCGTGACCTACAATGCCACATAAATATAACCATTCCATTAGTTTTTCTTCCACAAAACGTTTTACATTTTCTTACGCCTAATTAAAACGTAATTTTTTGTAAATATATGACTAGTAGGTCATCATGCAGCTGTGGGCTTTTTCGCTGAGTATTTGTCATATAACATACGATGACAGCAAGACGTCCAGGAATAATGAATATCGATTTGTCGACCTAGAGCCAGACAGAAAGTCTGACTTTTGGTGGATGACCGAAAACTGCAATTACTAATTACCCGGTACTAAAAGATATTATAAAATTTTGTAAAATATTATTTTGTTAACCTTATAAATTATGGGTACAAAGTCATTAGAAAAAAATAATAATAATTTTTACCGATTCGTTTCATGTTACCCCTAGTTAGAATCACCCAACAACATCGTATTTGTTATCAATGGAAAGTTTTATTTCTCAGAATGTAGATAAATATAGGTTCCTGTCACTTTCGAAAGTTACCGAAAACTTCAATCGGCGTTGAATCAAGGGCAAAACGGTGTTTTTCTGACCTAATTGAGGGTTAACTCATTTCTGACTCGTCAACCTTGAGGCATGCATTTGGCTTGGTTACAAGTGTGGAAAATGTACGTGTGATCGGTTATCCTTTTATAAAATTCGGTTTCAATTTGGCATCACCTCTGGGATGGTGTCACCCGGTGCGGTCCGCACGCCCTAGCTACGCCATTGCTTGCCTGACTCGTTTCCTCTTAAAAATAATAATTCATTCTACCTTCGCTTAACACCCTGCATGTAATTTCTTCATAAGAACTTTTAATTAATTGTAAGGTTGATATGGTAAGAATTTTCACATTTTTCTTTTTGTGCTATTTATTTGAGAGGTGTATCTCATCTAAATTAGTGTTGATTTTAGAGACTTACCGAATTTCAGCTTCGGCACAGAAAGTTGCAATTTCGGCCTAGTTTCGGTTTCAGCCGAAATGAAAAGTAAACTTTCGGTTTAATTTCTGTGATTGTATGTTTCTCTGCTACCTTTAAGTTTGGGGCTGATCTACTTGAGAAAGTTAATCTTACACAGTATCTGCAGACTAAATGATTTACTCTTGACAAAGTGGTGACCAGGTCTTAATATTGTTTCTGCATGAGAAGCTCTGTCACTTGGTGGAACATGTTGTTTGGCCATGTGATGTTCAGGACCTTTCTATGAAGATTTGTACTTTCTGCATAATGCTCGCTGTTCTCCAAGTTTCGGCTCCATTTAGTTGTTTCGACATTTGTGTTGAAAATTCTGACTTTGGTTTGAAGAGTCAGCCCCTTTTGCTCCCATATTTTCTTTAATAGTACAAATACTGATCTAGCCTTTCCAGTTGTAGCCCTGACACCCGCTTCGAGTCCACAATTTAAGTCGATTGGCCTGCCTAAGTATGTGAAGGCCTCCACTTCTTCCAGTGCATTTCCTACCCAAAAGATAAAGATATGCTCTTGGTTGGCTGAGTTACCATTTGGATCTTTGTCTTATTTACATAAATAAAAGCAAGATTTATCGGCGCCCTCGATTTCTACCCTACACCCCGACGATAAAAATAATATATCATTTTGGTGACAAGAGACAAAGTGCATAGAGAAGTAGCTACTACTAGGGCTACCATGAGGGCCCAATATTCTTGCCGCTGTCCCTTTCACGATACAAACTATGCAGTTGTCCGAAAGTGCCGCACCTCCATAATAAAAAAGCAACCCCGGTGAATCCCCCCTCCCTCTTTCTACGCCACTGGAAGGAGCATAGCTAGAGTGTTTTGCGTCAGGGGACATGATTAATTTTTACGCCCCCCCCCCCCCCCC
>CAXITT010001172.1:79656-107902 GCA_964033795.1 Lymnaea stagnalis | reverse complement strand
CCCCCCCCCATGTCTGAAAGAAACACTGACTTCGCTAAATATTTAAAAAACAACCTAAATACGTTTGGTGCGTAATACTCTTTTCTTTGAGGAAAATGACACCGTCTCAATTTAAATATGGTCGAATAAATATTCGGAGCAAAATATTAATATAGTTCATGGGCGTACAATAAAAAGTGTTAGTGACATTGGGGGGGGGGGGTGTAGCGAAAATTGGGATTCTTAAATGTACGTTACTAAACGTTTCTTAAGTTCATGTTTTGTGAAGTAACTTAATTCACGCATTACTGTCGCCAATGTTCGGCGAGCTATGCATAGTAATTAATATTGTGCAAGAAAAAACACACATCAGTAAGCCCAGTACCAGAGACACAAATTTCTCATCCCAGTACAAGAGACAAAATACACCTCTCAGCCCAAAGCAAGAACCACAACTTTCATCCAAGCGCAAGTAACACACTTCTTGGCCCCATGAAAGGAACACACACATTCAGCCCAGTGCAAGAAACACAAACCTCTCAGCCTCGTGCAAGATACACTCACCTCTCAGCCCAGTACAAGGAAAACATATAACTCTCAATAACAATACAAAAAAACTGTGTGCATATTTCATTAACAACTACAGTATTTTTATTTGTTCAGTGATTTGTTTGTACACATTAAACACAAAGTAACAAAATACATGTAAATAATGCAATACGCTAAAAGCTGAGTTGGCTGATAAAACATTGACAACACATTTATTGGTTACTCAAATCCTAACGATAAAGTAGCAAACACTTGTTAAAAATTCACCTACCACATTACACTTGAAACAAAAAAGGTATTTTGAATCACATAATTCAAAATATATTCCAAAGATAAGAATACTATAAATTAGTCTCAAGATTGGTTGCAGCACCAATTTCAAATAGTTACACTAATGTTCACATCAAGCTAAAGATAAATCCTGATTGAATACGGAACCTTTGCCCAGTAACAAGAATGATTTATTAACCATTCAAGAAACAATATTTCTTATTTTCCAGCTATTCACTTTTCTCACTTAAAATATTTTTGAAACAAAAAAGAAAATTTATTTAAAAAAAATAAATGTCCATAGCAAATGCCAAGTAAAAACTTGTTCTCTACTTCAAGTGTTGACAAACATGGGCACTCACACACACCAAAAACCCTCTAGCTTACAGTTCAGATGCATATAGCTTACTTTATCCTTGTGCTTACACAATGATGATAAGCTCATCTCTTCCAAATTAATTTTTGGTCAACATAACTGAATGTTTTAGGGGGGTTTGGCATGTTGCCCAGTGACTGCCCTGCACTCTTGAGTGTCCAGAATTGAAAGATGGTGACTAGAAGGATTAGTTTAGCTTCACACCTGTTACCTAACATTTTCATTGACCAGAAGATTGCATATAATATAAAGGTTTGCCAGGGTAGCACCGTGATGCCCATCTGCAGAGTCCCAGAGATGTGACCAACTGATAGGGTCCCATTGTTATGTCTCACTGCCAGAGCCCCACACTCATCTTCAACTGCTCCGGTTCAGACAATAATAAAACCCTATGTATAAACACTATGGAACTACAGCCACTAACCTAGATCACCAATCTATTTTACTTGTTCAAATCAGAGAGGTTTACAAGAAAAACTCAAACTGGCTCCAAAGGTCGTTAGAAAAACAGAGAAACTGAAACTAGCCATTTAAAACTGTTGCACAAACATTCCTTGGTCTCTAAGGGGGTAAGCAATGCCTAACACTGGGAAAATGGTATGTGCTCTCCCTTTTTATGACAAGGAAAGCTTATTTGATAATAGCAGAGGATCATTCCAGTTAAAACTTAAAAAATATATGTATATTAGCTTGTATACCTTGGGGAAAAACATTTTTCAACATACAACTATGTAAAACAAGGTGACAGTTTTAAAATATATACACATTCATATCCAACATAATTTTTTTTAATATGGGTGTATCATCTTAATGGTACAGATTTTATTAAGTCAGGATGTGACAATTAAAAATTACTATCAATTCAGCAACAGTTACTATATAGTAGGTGCACTGATTTGTCAGTACAGATATTCAACAGCAAAACAACCATACAAAGAAAAAAAAATAATGATATCAATAATATCATATAAACAGAAAACACATGAATATTTAAAAAATTACCTAAGCATGTAATTATAAACCTAAACTAAAATGCAAGCCGAATGCCAAGGACAGAAGAACCTAATAAAACAATTATTAGCAAGGCAGTGGAATTATGGAATTATACATTATGTACAAATTCATGCTTCTTTTGAACACAGAAGAAAAAGTTTTAAAATTTATTTTTAATGTGTGATGTCTTGGCTAGTGCCTATGGTAAGGTCGGCCTCTACTGTGGAAACTATGTTGGTTGCGATAGTCTGGGTGATGAGGTTGGGCTGCTAAGCTGTACGGGTCACCACTACGAAAATCAACGTCCCCAGGGGGTGGAAGGGAATACTGAGCACCTCTGTTTCCTGGGAGTGGTGGCAGAGGGGGTGGCGGTTGTGGAGGAAGTGGTGGTGGGGGCTGATCTGGAGGAGCGGGTGGTCGGTTCCTACTCCTGAAATCCACATCAGTTGGGGGGAAATCATTTGTTATCCCAATGACTCCAGCTGGTTTTTCATACTCTGTGCCCGGCGGTGGTGGCTGTGCTCTCCCTTTCAAAGGCGGTGGTCTTGATAAGTTGGCCCTGGGCGTGGGGTGGTATGGGATGTGTGGCTCAGTTGGAGGTAAAGGATACCGCGGATGAAGGGGTCCATGACTGGGTGGTGGAAGGCTGGCTGGATGGGGTCTTGGGGGATAACCCCTGGGATCAATTGGGAGTGGGGGAAAGGCAAGGGGATCAAGGGGGTGTTTTGGGGCTGAAGTGGGTGGATGTCTGTACAGTCTTTCATCTCGATCCTGATAAAATGACCTATCGTCACGATCAAGCAGGCTCGCCGGTATTCGAGCATCATAGTCCCCAAATGCTTTGGGCTCCATGTTTGGCTCAGCTGAGCCTGGTGTTAAGGTCTGTGGGGTTATTGCTGTGGGTGGTGCGGAGGGTAAAGATATTGGCAGAGAGGACTGACGCAGATCTACATCCATTGATGAATCCACAGATAACAGAGAGGAGACATTGACTACTGTGTCTGCTGTGAAAGCTGCAGGTGCTGGGGATTCAGGGGTTATCAATGAATTTGCATTTGTGTCTGAGGTGGATGACGACGATACACTGCCGTCAGGTTTCTGCACTGGAAATTGGAATCCTCCTTTCTTCAACCTTTCTAAAAGTTCATCTATGGTCGGAGGAGCAGCAGGGGCTGGAGGCTTTTCTACTGCGTCTTGTTTAACCTCACTGCTGCCCTTCTCGCTACTGCTAATATTGGTACTGGATTGGTCAGCCATTTTCACACAGTCCAACGTTGGCTTAGTCTCCATTTTATCATGTAATCGTTTCGGCATTTCTTCCTGGTCATCAGACAACTTTTTCTCCTGCTCCTCTTTGGCAGCTCTCTCTGCACACTTCACTGCTTTCTCAGCCTTGTCGGCTTCTTTCTTTAATAGCATTTTGCGCCTTCGCTCGAGTGATGAAAACTGGGTATTACCCATAACATCATTCATCAAGGCCTTCAGGGCATCAGGAATTTCAGTAGTTGAAGATTCCCCCAACTTTGAAGCTTCCATAGGTTCAGAGCTATCAGATGCAAACGACTGCTGAGATGATGTGTCCTCGTTGAGTACTGTTAATTTTGGTTTCAAGTCAGAGGTTTCCAAAGAAAAGACTTGTGCTGCCTGCACACTGACGGGCTGCGTGGGCTTGGTTAAAGTTTTTAGGAAAGAAAACTTGATGCCGCCCAAGTCTTTCTGATCTACGGCCGACTGCCCTGGTTCTGATGGTTTGGATAATGGGGTGGCGGTCTGGGAGATTATATCTGGTGATGAGTTGGATGGTAATGTGTTTAGTGTGTTTAGGGGGATGGATGACGCTGTACTTGAGGTGTCCAAGTTTGTAACTGATGAACTAAAAAGTGAACCTTTGGAGCTAGGAAACAATAAAGAAACTGGGCCCTCATCTTGCATTATGTTTTGAGGTTCATGACCAGGCAGTGGTGGTACAGCAGTGTCACAGCAAGCCTGTGATTCTGCAACACTGCTTGAGCTGACTGATGAGACGAGACCAAGAACATTCTTTCCTGACAAATCTCCAAGTGCCAGTGTGGCCAATTTTTCACCTGTGACTGAGGATCCAGCTTCACCCGCCTTACTTTTGTCTTCACTCTTGACCCCCACCAGTGGCGCCCCCCTTCTTGCTGCCTCTGCAAGCTGAAGCTTCCTCTCCTCCACTTGCTTTGTTAGGTCAACAAGAAGCTTTTGCTGTTCCTGTGGTGTACTGGCTGTTGACAAGGCTTTGATCATCAGAGAGGAAATTTCTTGGGGGTCATTGCTGCGTGCCATTTTCTCAACCAGATCTTCATTTCGAACTGCAATTTCTGATTGAGCAGTTATAAAAATAAAATGATATCGCATTAGTAAAATTATATTTGATTAGTAAATGTTATGCAAAAGAATAGATGCATCTTTAAAAAATATAAAATTATGACTGATGTATTATTTACAATGATTGCAAAAGGTTATTTTATCCTTTTTATACTAAAATTTTGCTATTTATGGACTGTCTTAATTCCAGGTTAATTATTGCAAAATTTTGTAAATAAATATACGTACTTTCTTTTGCCGAGACCACCCCTCCCTACAGGTCATATGCAAAATTGAAAACCCCTCTCCCCTAAGTGCCTATGTTCTATATGGATGACCCCTAACTGGACAGGCTATAAGTTTTGATGCCAACAGCAGGTTGGCTGCTCTAAGTATCAATCAGACTTCAGTGCTAGAGTTTTTTTTTCTTGGGATTTACGATTGACCACCCTTAAAACTGAGGACTTACTTTGCTAAATAGTCCAGTCCACTGGGCCATTTATCCATACTTGGGGCTGTCCCCAGATGAAGTTTGACCTGTGTTTAGTGAAATGGTAGACAACTCTACCAATGCAATATAGGGTATAACAATATTTCTTATGTAAATGCAATTCCTACAAAAACTTAATCAGATAAGTTTCCCAACCTGTCAGTCCTACAGAAACAACTTGTACAGCTACTGGCTCAACTCTGCTGACAGCAGGGACACTGCTTGTTGAGACAGAGACTGCTGCAGCAACCAAAGTGGAAGCTGTGGGTGTGGCCATGGCTGCAGTGACACTGCTGGAGGCCGTGCTGCTGGTGCTGGACACGATGGGCATCCCACTGTCATCCATCAAGCTCTCATCCTCTGGATCATATGGCTCATCAGCTGCAGCTTCCTGTCCTGGTGAATATGGTTCGGCCTCCTTGCTTGGAGAGTATGGCTCGGAGTCATCTGTAATGGAATGAGGGAAATCTTTAAATAGTAACATGGCCCATATATGTGATACTTTGATGCGGAGAGGTGAAGTAGGGGAAGATGAAATATATACATGTTTTATGGAAGGATGAGAAAGATGCCAGATAATAGATTCATAAAATAAATGCTATAACAAATAACAATTTCAAGTTCAGAATTGAATGGAATAATAAAACACAGAAAAGTCTCAGAAGAATACCAGACTTGATATTTATGATATTTATGAAACTTGTTTGAACACTAAGAAATCTATTTAAAACTATTTAACTGGACTTATTTCAATGGCACAATCTTTGCAGTTGAAATTCTATAAAAATTAGGGTTTAACTTTTGATTCCCGTAGAGATTTTAAAAGTCTGTGGGCCATTCCATATAGATATAAAAAAATATAAAACCACCATTTATTTCAAACATGGCACTGCCATCCTGAAATGACTGAACTGCCATTATTAATGTTTTGATGCCTATTATAGCTGACAAAAAAAAAACCCACACTTTTTTTTTGCTCTTCATTCAATGTCATTAGAAAGATTGAACTCCCATGAAGATTAACATGACTGAATAGACACTGAAGTGTAGAAACATAGAAAGAAGTTTTACTGAAGACAAAACAAAGTGATGGATGAGTTGGCTAAAAAGCTTTCTCGGGCAGAGATTAAGTACCTTGATGTTGAGAGAGAGAGAAATAAAATAATAAAACTGTAAGAATTAGGGCAGCCAACAGGTGAACTTTACATCCCTGAATGATGAATCTAAACAAAATAATGAAACATTTAGCATGGTTCTTTTTTAAAGTGACATGAGTACTGACCAGCATGTTCTGACATATAGAACACTCAAAACTTTGCCTACAGTGTGGAAAGCTTATGTTTATCACTGCAGTTGCAACAGTAAAAGTTTTGAGGAGTTTATATGGTTATAAACAGTAGAGGGTGTTCATTACTTATAATCATTTCAAAGCCTGAAATATACATGATCACACTACATGTGGGTGAGATGCACATTTATTTGAGACATGGGGGAGGGGGAGGAGGTATAGGAGGGATTTTCCCAGAATAATAAATACTAGAAGAAAAATAATGGCGACAAGAAAATGTTACAGAAATATTTATAAAATTTTAAAAAATACTTGGATACTTGTAATTTGGATATGAATTTTCATAATTACTTCTGAAGTAATTTTTTATTCTTAAACCTATATAGTGTAAAATTCATATTTTAAAATAAATATCAAACTAAATACAGTGTTCATATTCAACAAAACCAATCCCCCCCCCCCCAAAAGAATGCACACATACAACAGAAATATTTACAGTGAATACATTGTTTAGAAAATAAAGATGACCTAAGATGACCTTGGAGAAATGGGAGTGACTTCAAAAACAGAGCCAAAGACAGCTTTACCTTCCGGGGCTTTGCTTTCTTCTTTTGTGCGACGATGCTTCTCTGAATGGTGGTGATCTTTGTGGTGATGATGATGGTGGTGGTGGTGATGATGGTGCATCTCTTTCCTCTCTGCACTGCCAGAGGATTCATCAGAGGGAGATTTTTTTTCATCTTTTTTTTTATCCTTAGCTGCTTTCTCCTTTTTCTTGACAGTTGGTGTGGGGATATATTCTGCCACTGGTTTCACAGCACCTGATGTCAGGGCATTGGATAAATAACCTGATATTGTCAGGGCATGGGATAAATTACCTGATATTGTCAGGGCATGGGATAAATTACCTGATAATGTCAGGGCATTGGATATATTACCTGAAAATGTCAGTATTGTCAGGGTAAGGGATAAATTACCTGGTGTTAGGACATGAGATTAATGAACTGAAAATGTCAGGGGATTAACTATCTGATATGTCAGGACAGAGGATTAACTGATTAAGATCAGATAACCAGACAAGTATTTTGATTATATTTAGTCTACCAACTGAGCTCATATAAGGACTTTGAAATAATAGTAAAAACATCAACTAAATTTATAAATGTGTTTTATTTAGTGAAAGTAACATATGTTAAGTACATGTACAAGTACATAAAAGTAGCTTTTGAAGTATTTATTTAAAAAATTTTGGCCAAGAAAAACAGCTTTGTGGACAGAAAATAATTAAAGCACACTGATGAGTTTCTTTGCCTATTTGTTTTTGATAAGCAGCTTTAAAAAATAGTTTTTAAATAAACAATTGTGCATGAACATTGAACATCAAAATATTTTGATGGCAATTTAAGTCGCTGAACTACATATCATTTCATTTATCACAATTTATAACTTTAAAATGTTTTCATTTCTCTAATTTATCCCGTTACATTATGAGTATGTGAAATCAATTTTTAAAAATATTTGTTGGGGAAAAGCATAGGCCACACCTGAATGAAATTTCCAAAAACAACACAAAGAATGAAAATAATTTTAACCTCAAATTCTATACAGTCCAATCCATAAAAAAGGGAGGAAAAAAAATTTGAATGTGTATAAGAGCATAATTAGAGCATTTATGTTCAATTTGATAAAACTTGATTTCTCTCGAGGTGTAAAAGGATTAATTTTCTTTTTAAAAAAAAATATTTTTTTTTAGGTTAGTGACAAACTGAGTTTTTTTTTAATTTGATATCTTTTACAACATTAAAATTATTAAACCACTAAGTTATAATTATTATAAAAACTTATTCAAAATCTTGACTATTTTGATGAAATACACAAAAATAATACAATTTAATTAACCAATGAAAATTTTAAATAATTTTTGTTTAAAAGAATTAAGAGACATTTTTTTGCTGTAAAAGGTTAAGTAAATAAAAAGTTAAAAAAAAGATCCATAACAGATGACAACAGTATCCAAAAATATATATCGATAACAAGGCAAAAAATAAAAGATATCTCACCTTTGGGTTTGATTGGCATTGGGATATACTCTGCCTCATTCTCATCAACAGCAGGCTTTACTTTGATTTCACCTGCACTTTTTGGGGTGCTGTCCCCACTGCCTGTTGGACTTGCCTTGGGCTGTAGAAAAAGTCAGTTTTATTTGAAAGCTTTATTTTTCAAGTTTTAATAACAACTCTAAAATTGATCACATTACACAAAAATATCAATACATTTCTTTAGCAACATTGTTTAATTTTTTTTTATTCAGCGTCGAACACCAACCTCGAATACCAACCTCGTCTTTCCTATGCTGACCTACTATGGTTGAAATACAACAACATCGCATTAATAAAATTTAAATCACTTATTCCAAACCTTGTAATGCTTTTGCGTTTCTATATTTTGGTTTCTCTTGAGATATTTTTACAACAAATGTGGATCTTTGGTAAAATAAGTAGAAACTAAAAAGTTTAACTGTAAAACTTTACAAAACTCTGCCTCAGTTCAACTCACACTGGCCTCCTTAGCTGCAGCAAGTTTAGCTAACCGTGGATCCCTGTTGACTCCCGTAGTAGTACGCTTGGTGGCTGTGTTGGTGGTAGTGCTGCTGGTTGAAGTTGTGATGGTTGGTGTGCTAGGTTTACTACTTCCTGTGCTCCCATTATCGCTAGAATCTCCACCGTGTTTTCCACGTTGGCGCACAAGAATCCCAATCAACATGTGGGGACGATTCTCCTCAAGTCCTGAACACAAGTTTTAGAAAGTTGTGTGTCAAAATACTATTGAACCAAATGAATGGGCATTTGAGCGGATGGTATTGATACATTAGGGACAAAAAAATAGGTGTCATAAATCATTCTCATGACAATGATCAAACATTTTCAGCAAGTACATTTATGAGCATTTACTTTAGTCAAATATATCAATTGTAAAAAATAGTCCTACATAATGAAAAGCTGAAAATAAAACATTAAAACAATTAATATAATCACACCCACCAGCATTGAAAATTTTTGAATTGAATACAAGCAAGAAGTTGATCTGGAAATTAACATTACAACTTCTGGAATCAAATGAAAAATGTCACTATTTTAAAAGCTTAGACAAATTTTTTCCAGGTAAGATAAAGAAAGCCTGTTGTGCATTTAGCTTTCAGTTGGTTAGATTCTAAGAATTAAATTTTACAGGCATTGAATGAAATTATCATCCTGGTTTCTAATTAAAGATTTAACAAGTTTAGCATATTACACATATAAATTTTGAAGATTAGAAATCGAAAGTAAAAATTACCTGGCCCGTCAAATGGCAGGAGAGTGCGAGGAATTTTACTGTGTGATGCCAAAGGCACAACATAAAAGTCTTTGATTTGCTTGTTGGGATTCCCTGCAACACCACAGCGACCCCGACTATTTAGATAGGAGTAGAGATGAACGTAAGCTACTTTTTCATCATCACTTCCAGGAATAAAACGAACCACTGTCAAGTCCTGGAAGAAATACAAAAAAAAACAATCATCAGTATCGACCGTACTTTCAAAATATTTATTACCATATTTTCCGACGTATAAGACGACTTTTTAAATCAAATAAATCTTTTCAAAAGTCGGGAGTCGTCTTATATGCCTGGGAACGTGTTATAAGCTGGTCTACGGCGTGCTGAAACTTCAGGGACAGCCCCCTCTAGTTCCAGTTTGGTTGAAAGCTTAGAAAACAAACAGCAAGGCAGCTCCTATGGATTTATTGTCTTATCCTTCCTTTCAGCTTTCAAGTGAATTAGAAGTTTCCACTTGCACTGTTTTATGTTTACATGTTTGATGACAAACAGCCTTATGATTATAAGTGACAGTTTTCCTGGTAAGTACCTGCATGTTATAAGCATTTAAATAAAAAACACCATATTGAAATCAAATGTGATGTTTTTTAATTTTTAGATAGTGTGCGTTGGAAGAGGGGTAGTCTCATATAGCCCAAACCCTATATTTTAACAGGAAAAGTAGGGGATCATCTTATATGCCCAGTCGTTCTTGTATGCCGGAAAATACGGTATTTATAATAAAGACAAACGGATATTCAAATATTGATTGCTTTACATAAAAATCAGTTTTATATTAAAAAATATTGAATTCTATTATCAAATATCCAGTTTTATATTAAAAAATATTTAATTCTATTATCATCAAATATCCAGTTTTATATTCAAATTCATGACAATTTTAAATATACTATTACAATACACACACTGATCAACATTCATTCTCAGCTAGCTTTATTTGTTTTTTTAAAACTTTTAGACAGCCCATGACTTTACTCACCTTTGAGCCGGCCTGTCTAATCTTAGACAGATAATCCCACATGTGATCTGGTGATATCCGCCCCATGATATGAATTGTGTCTGGGATGGTCTGGAGAAAATGTAACATACATTAATAAAAATAGGGATTAAAAAATGTGATGTATACAAACTCATAAATAATATTTAAAAAATACCTTGTGTTTCAGGAGTAAAAAAAGTTTAAAAAAAAAATTATTTATTATATTCATTTAAAAAATGTATGCACCTCCTTTTATTTAAACTACAGCTATTTTAAATGCAATAAAATAATGCTATTCAGAGGGATGAAAACATACTGTGGTGAATTCAAAATTAAGCTAATGACTACCTGGAAAAATGTAGTTGTCCTTCAATTTATTCAATAAAAACTATTACATGATAACTGAGAAATAGAATAGCTTGGCAGTTTCAACTTGTTAGGAAATAGTGAAGTTGGATAAAATGACTGCCAAAAAAAAAAGTTAAAACAGATACAGGCAACACTCATATCAAGTTAAATCAGAGGAGATAACATAATGTTCCAATAATGTCATTATGCAGTTCGAATTTTTAAAAATTAATTAAGTGGCATATATCATATGTTAAAAAAGTATGCCTCACTTAATACTTACAATATGTTCTGTTGGACCAGAAACTCTATAAGCTGAGGTGAAAAATTTGGCAACATCCTGCATGGATACAAAACCTTTCCAAAGCATGGGGCCTGTTGGGGTGAATTTGGATTTAGCCTCCAGGCCAGATTGTAGTGCAGAATCTGGTGATCTAAGTATTATAATTATATAATTAATTAAATTATATTTTTAGATAAAATATTTTTTTCTCTTATAAATTTCAAACCACAAGACTATTTAAAAGCAATAGATGAAAATGGAATGGGGGAAAAAAATTACTGGCTTCTACTGACACAAAAAAAATGCAGTACAATTTATTTTGAAACAATTACCTGACAACCACAGTCTTCTTTGAGGCAGATGATGAAACAGAAGATGCTGACGAAGAGGATTCTCTCCTTGGTGTTATTTTTGGACTTAGAGCTATCGGCGTTAGATCGGGTTTAGGAGAAGATGATACTATTTTGGGTAATGAGGCTACTTCTTGTTCAGTTTTCAGCACAAATCTCATGGCTTCTTTAACAATTTCCTCAGCCTTTACATAATCTTCCTTGTCAATGGGTGTTTTGTCTCCAGCATCTTCCTGGGATGGCAGGTGTGCTATTTTCACCTGGGAATGTCAAAATGTATTTAAACTGTCTCAGCATATTATAAATAAAATTCTCTCTTAACAGATTGCTGACAAAGTCTTGATTATGAGCAAGCCTTAAGTTAACGTTCATCCAAGACAATGCCTGGTGTTCAGCCGTAGAACCATATAATAACACTTTGCATGCATTGAGTTAACATATACATACACTACATTTTAGTTGAACAAAATTGTCTCTACTTAAATTTTATGTTAGAAAAATGGTGGGAGGCTGCTGAAGTCTATTCAAGTGAATCAACCCACCAACTGTGGTCGGCCGCAAAAATCGGCCGCCATTCTCGTTCTGTGGCGGCCAAAAAAAAATCGGCCGATAAAAAAAACGATCCAATAGCAACTTCCAATCCAATATTTAACTGGAATTATAGCCACTTCCTTTTATTAATAACTAAATCATCTTCCAGTTCAAGCTATTTCTTGATAACTTAAAAATAAATACGTTTTAATCTGAGTTTTATCTCGCTATTATTTTTAAGCTAAAATGGTTGAAGCTATTGCTGGGCCTTCAGTGCAAGATCTAATAGAATTATGTTTGAAAGCTTTTTAGGAGAGATTTTAAGTAATACTGGTGATGATTTTAACATTCCCCATGACGATATCAGTTGAGTTTATTTTTCTCGAGAATTTTATACTAGTCTTAGTGATACTGAAGTAGGCCTACTGAGGCTACTGTTAGACTTTGAGCCAGACCCGGAGCTTGGGCAAGGAGTGACTGAATTTTAGTCACAGAAGCTACAGATTATAGTTCAGAACTAGTAAATTCTATAGTTAAACAAACCAAATCAGTTACAAAGTTCCTTTTTAAATATTTACTAGTCAATTATAACTATTTTGCCTGAGATTTTGTATTTTGTACTTGGTTTTAGCAGTGGTCCGAGGTTCTTATATAAATGACCCCAAAATTACTAAAATTGCTTTCAGAGGTTTAATTGCAATCAAAATCTTAGCAAACTATACATTTTCTGAAAGATAAATGAATTGGCTACAACATTTAGATTTGTGTTTTAAGTGTATCTAGAAACATTAATGATGTATGACCACTTGAAAGCAAGACATTTTGTCGATTTTTTTTCCTACAGAACTCCAAGGTCAAGTACACTGAGCAAAATTTTTTTACAGGGTGGGCAATATGGCCAACTTTATCCCCATCTATTTGCTTTTCGAAAAATATATACTTATTGGGGTCTTGTATCAATATTTCTATGTCAATTTAATGCATTAATTTAATATTTAATGCAATTTCAAATGACACTCAAAACGCTCTGAAAAACTCCACACCACAGAATAATGCATACCGCAGAATAATGCATGCCACAGTTCGTGGGTTAACTCATTCCCGACGGTTGCGACTAAATGCGTTTTTCTTGATGCGTCCAAATGCGTCCCGGCGCATAGCGACACACCTCTCTTATTTTCAGTTAAAAATAGCAATGAAATCTCGCGTCCCTTGAGACTTCCGGCTATGGCGTGATTTTAATTTAGAAACCGGAAGTTTTTATCTTGTTTCACTTTAAAACTACGTGTGCTTTAGTACGGGGCGGCTATATGTAGCATGTGTTCGTCCGAGGTGCTGAAAATCGATTTTTTTGGCCATTGTTCGTTATTTTTTCCCCGCTAATGTTATATTTATATTAAACCCTATTCATTTTTTGTTGCATTTGTTCTTAATTCATTAACATTAAATAATATTTAGCAACTTAAAAAAATATGTTTAAAATATAAATCAATTTCAAAACTGAGTTGCTTCCCTTTTCTCAGGAAAATAAATTAAGTCCGGAAGCAGCGCTGCCGGAGGGAATGAGTTAAAAAATGTGATTTCTGTATTATAAATTTCTACTTTTGCTGTGTTCCATGAAAGCAATGCAAATCTACATCACTGTATTATTAATGCATCGAAACTTCTGAAATGTTTTTGGGATCGATTTTCTCTGTTAATAAATTAAATTTCTGCATGTGTTATTTAGAAAATACCCTTTCCATGATAAATAAAAGTATGCTTAATTGCTGAATAAGATAAACAACCTTTGCAGCAGCAGCTGCAGCAGCGGCCTGCTCTTCTGGGCCAGGAACAATCTTGCCAGTGCACACCTTGCAATTGAGGTCAAACAAATGCGCACGATGTTGGTCAGTGGTATCAATAACAGGAGTCTGGTTCTGGTCCTCCTGTGCTTCGGGCTCAGGGTCCTTCTTTTCCTCTAATCTAGTCTGTAAAAATAGAATGAGAAAATACAAAAATATTACTGAATCTGGTATGAGGAATTATTATAGCCATTCAGTGAGGTGGAGGTGAAAGCCACTCGCCTTCCCATTTCTGCATTTTTGGATGTAAGGAAATATTATCCCGTTTTTTCAAGGAACTGTTAGTTAACATTAACAAGTTTTTTAAATGAATTTTGTACATTTTTTACCATTTAACCGTTCAAACGATACTAAATATATAAAAGAAAACTGGATGGATTTGTGTAGCGCTATTCGAATTTTTTAACATTCAAACCTCAAGGATGCTGAGGTCCTCATCTTCCACCTCAACCTCTCCCTTGTGTGTTTTCTTCCTGACATGTTTAGTGCTGGCGCTTTCTTTAAGAGCCTCAATTTCTGTCTTCTGTATCATCTCAAGTTGCTTTAGGAAAGAGAAAGCAAAATATAATAGTTTTATTCCATCCAAAAAATGGCAAAGGTGAGTTGCCAAATAAAATTGACTTTTAATTATGTACATTTTCCCTACATGTTGCATAAATGGGATATGAATATTCTAAGGTTTAGTGAGGTTTGATCAATGTTTTTTTAATGCAAGATTTAAAAAAAAGAGGGGAACTCAGATATTTAATTAACACCATCTTACTATGGAGGCAGTTAGGACAAATAGGAAAAAAAGAAAGAAAGGACCACCAGTCAGGTAATGACAAGAGGAGTAGGCTAAAATGGAGAAGGGACATAAATTTGAGAGTCTGATGGTATGGAAATGGCATGAAGATGTATTGAGAGGGCAAAATCAGACATAGCTTAATGGAGCGGTTACATGCTACAGAACCATGAAGTTTATTGCTTGATAGGACTCTTTAACGTACATGCTTGCTCTCCTGTTCTCTCCATTTGGCAAGTTCTCTTGATGCCAGTTCCTCTGTACTCATAAGAACCAATTTGTTCGGTTTTATTTTACCTGTGAGTATTTTACGGAATAAGCCCTGTGAAAGATAATAATATGAATACACATTAATAAGTTTTTGGTAAAAAACTATTTGAATATAAAGTTATATGTTTATGGTAAAAACTATTTGAGCCTAAAGTTATAATAAAATTTTGTAGGCATGGGATACATCTTTATTTAGCAGGTTGCACAACAATATTCAAACAGCCATTAAGTATTTTTCATACAGAAATCAGAAATGTTATGCTCAAAGAGTTAAACAGACAACTGCACTAGTTCCAAATATTCTTGTATTCTCAAATTCGATAAAAAATGTTTTAGGTAAATGTAATCAATGACACCACCAGAACAAGAAATACCTTGTTCTTCTGATCTTTAATATTAAAAATAAGACTTCTGTACTTCATCCTGTACTTGTGACCAGTATCATTAAACAGAGAAAACAGCTCTTCCTCTATAGTTACAGCCAGGTTCTTAATTTCACTGCCGGACATCATGATATCATCTGCCTCATGCACTCTTTGGAGGTAATGGTAAGAACAACAACAAAATTATATTATATACTGAAATTAGACCGAAATGAGTTGTCTTTAAATATTCTGAGGCATTCACTAATAGTAGCAAAAAGGATATTTGAAATTTAACTCTAATGTTTCGCATGTTGTATTTAGATTGTCTTCAAAACACACACACAACACCCCCCCCCCCTCCCCAAAACAAAAAACAAATCAAAACAACTGCTAATGTAACAATGAACTGAATGATTTAGAATTCCATATCCAAACTAATTTTTAAGATTTAAATTGAAATATGATTCTAAAATTGTTAATGTTCCAAGACCTGTTTACCCCCAAACTCCTAAGATAGTAAAATATTGTCTCAAAATCGTACACTACAATATCTTATAGAATAAAAATAAATAAAAATACAGCATATATAATATATACAATAACTACTCGCATCGCATGGAATCGTGTTAAGCTGGCGTAAAAAGTAAACTGATGGTACAAAGTAGATAATTGACGATTAAATTGCAAACTGCTGTCACTTTGTTTTAGATATGAATTAATATTAAGGTGAATGTTATCACCGTCTGTAGTAAAAATGGAGGTACTGGTGAAACTTAATGTAGTTCAAACTTGAAGTCAGATCAGCTAAAATAAAATTTATTAAAATAAGAATCAATATCCATTATGCCTATGTCCCGTTAAAAAATGATAACAGTCTGATAACTATCACAAATTGTCAATGTGTGAAATGAAATTTTAAAGGCCTTCTCAGATCCTATAAAATACTTTGAAATCTAATATTGCTGTAGGTAAAAGTTGAGAATGCATTCTCTAGTTTTCTCCGTTTCTGTACGTGGCAGCAGTTAGAAATAATTATGTCACAAAATTATGTCATACAGCACCGAAGCAAACAAACGTGAGGAGAGGCCATCTGTATAGTTAGACGCAAATAAGTAAAATTTTCTAACACACCCCCCCCCCCCCCCCCTAAAAAAAAAAATTTTCTCAACCCCCCCCCCCCCCCTTTGCAAACAAACTTTCTGACACCACTCCCCCTTTGTGTAAGTTACAATAAGCTTTCAACCCCCCAAAAATAAAAAAAAAACAAACAAACCCAAACACACAAAACAACCAACAAATTCCAATAATCTTTCTCTATTTATGATGCTAAGGACACGTCAACAAATGTGTCACTTGTTTTAACCACTAGTGAATGGGCGAGCCCAGTGCTTCCCAGCATGTATGCCACATCGCCTTGGGTGCTAAACCTCGGGCAAAGCTATGAGAATGGTGCGAAGAACAACAGGCGCCAAAATCATCTTTTGAAAGGACCTTAATAGTGTTTAAACTACAAAATCCCATTTACAAGAAGCGCAATAAATTGTAATTTTATTTGTCCGCCCGGGGTGTGTGTGAGCACATTTTCCTATATGGGGCATTGTGAAATATTACACAATTTTCAAATTTTTTTTTCTCTACTTTTAATCCAATGTGACAACTTTCTGTCGTGGTGCAAGCAGTAACCCACTTGAGTAACTCCTGTTGGCAGTTACTAGAAGGCGCTTAGTGACCTATATACATGTTATGTTATATTTATGTTTACCTGACCCTTTATTTTGTTTTGTTTATGTATTTGCCATTTCGAAGTGTACTTGTTAGAATTTCACCCAAGCAGCCTGGTGAAAACATCAATTTGGCATAAGCGCAGAGAATCGAAAATTTTAGAACCAATGGCGCGGCCCAACAAAATAGACGTCGCATGCACGTTGAGCATACCATGGGTTAAAAACATGACTGTAATATCTCTATTACTGAGTGCTACCTGAGTGTAGCTAGCGAGCTCATTTGTTAAAATACATCATGATGATCATTCCTAATAAACATGATAATTCCTACTAAACATCGGGTGGTATTTTAAGCATTCAAATGAATATTGTAGAATTTTTTAACAATGCATGCACTTTCTGCTGAGGAACCCCCCCCCCTCCCCCAACTATCATTACGAAAATGTGGCGGTGTTGATTGTATAGATTTAAATATAGACCCACCCCTCATACACAAAATCTCCTGAAGCAACACCAGTTCCTTTGCCTCTCAGGGCAAACGTAATATTATTATACAAGGTCCCCAACCAATGGTATTTATCTATCCATTCACTGCTGGATGTAGAATGCAAATGCACATTAAAACTAACAACCAAAATCGTACTTTTTAATTTTTTTTTAAATGGGAAAAACAAAAGGAAAGTATATATTTTCAACACAGTCTCTTAAAGTTGTAGTTCTGATGGGTTTTGGCTTACAATTGTTAAAGACATCTCAAAATTGTACATTGTACGCCAAATTCGTAACAGTAAATAGGTCTGACTGATGTTATCACTGTGAATAAATTATCTTTTTTAAAATTAAAAAACAACTATTTTACAAATTAACTGCAAATTTTAAAAAAATGAAAATAATAACCTTGCATTGAGAGAATCCCGTAAAGCTGTACGAACATTTAGCCTTATCTGATTGGGTCCATCCTCTTTCTTCTCATCAGACCTTGATGCGCTGTGAGATGCTGAGCTGGCCCGCCTTTCTCCGTCAACTTTCTTACCAGAGTCTCTGCTGTCATGTCTAGACTTGGAGCTGTGTTGGGATTTCTCTTCCCTTTTGTCTCTGCTTGAGGAAGATTTACGGTCCTTGTCCGATTTATTTTCTCTGTCACTGTCCCTGTGCTTTTCCTCTTCTAGATAAATTATGTTTAGCAGTGTTAGAAATTAGGGATGTTCTATCATGTTTAGGAGTGTTAGAAATTAGGGATGTTCTATCATGTTTAGGAGTGTTAGAAATTAGGGATGTTCTATCATGTTTAGGAGTGTTAGAAATTAGGGATGTTCTATCATGTTTAGGAGTGTTAGAAATTAGGGATGTTCTATCATGTTTAGGAGTGTTAGAAATTAGGGATGTTTTATCATGTTGAGCAGTTTTGTAAATTAGGGATGTTCTATCATAAAAAAGCAAACAATTTCTTTCCATAAAAACAAAATTTACTTCTTATACTATAAAACCTGTACATGCTAAATGGAAATGGTAGTGTTATTTCAGGCAATGAACTGGGTTCTTAAATTTAAAAAAAAGATTGAATATGAGATTTTTAGATTATGGCTATGATTGGATAAATCAGATTACAAGCTATTGGTATGTAGTGAGAAAAAACAATAGTAAAAACATTAAATGAAGCAATAAAATATGACTAAACTCACTGGCTGAAGAACTTCTGTGCTTGCGTGGCTGGACAACCTCGTATGTGGGATGCTGCTCCAACCACCGATGTAAGCCTTTTTGTGTAGGAGCATTAGAGCCTTTGACAACTTTGCCAGTCTCTCTCTCTACCACCTCTACTGTATCCGATGATGAAAATACCTTGGATGAGGAGGCTGACGAATGCCTACTGCTGTCACTTGATGAACGGTGCTTCTCTTTAGCCTGTGAGTAGTTAATGCAATGCTGGCTTTAAATATTGATAATGTTTGTGATGTATGTTATTTGAATATAAAGTAATATATTTAAGCAAGCTATATACTGGTATACATATATTCTACCTTTTGTCGCATTTGCTCTTCCCTGATAGCCTTCAACGACTCCTGGGCGTGGCTCATGATACATTCATTGCTGCAGTATACTGAACTAGGGCGAGGGGTTTTGTTACACTTACGGCCAATGCATCTTTGAAGGAGCTTAGATTTACCAACAGTAGGCTGTTTGTGATGTAAAGAAATGGTTAGTATTATAAATATGTTTATCTACTGCAAATAACCATTTACTTAGTTGAGTTTTAATCACTTTCAAACTTAAAAAATTAAAGGAAAAATGTTTTACAACGATGCTTAAAAGCTCATATAATTAATTTTTCTGAGATTTTGAAATACCTTATCGTTAACTTGCTAAGGCAGAATCAAATTAAAATTATGCAATTTATATGTGACAAAATATATTACAGAGTCTGAAATCTTGGTTTCTTTTGAAGAAGCTGCTTTTTCTATTTTGGAAATGCCACCAACTTCTGCACGAGAACAAAAAGACATAGATTATAAATCAATATAAAAATATTGAAAGTAAACAGTTTACAGAGAGGAAAAAAGACTGCATTGTGATAATTTGTATGCCAGTGTCTGAATGTACAACCAGGAGTTAGCAAGTGAATATCTTCAGTTATGCTTTTGCAAAATTATGCTATTTAACAATAAATTTATCCAATTACAATGTCTGTAAGCAAATCAACACTTTTATACCTTAACAACAAAAATAAATAATTTTCAAATTCAATTTGTTCAATGATTAGTTTTAACCCACAAACCGTGGTCAGCTGAAAAAATCAGCCGATATTTTTGTTCTGTTCTGTGACGTGGTGGCCGAAAAAATTGGCCGATAAAAAATACGGTCAGATAGCAACTTCCAGTCCAATATTGGCTACCAAATTTATATAAGTATTTTAATGGAATCTATAAAAATTAATGATGTTATGAGCACTTGAAAGCAAGACATTTTGTCCTTGAGCATTTCAAAGGTCAAGGACACTGAACAAAATTATTTTCATGGTGTGGGAAATATAGCCAGCTTTATCCCCATCCATTTGCATTTCTAAAAATATATACTTATTGGGGTCTTGTATTATTATTTCTATGTCATTTAATGTTATCTCAAAAGGCACCCAAAAAGCTCTGCAAAGCTCCAACACTACAGGATGATTCTATGCCACAGTTCGTGGTTTAAATACTATTTTGGAAAAATATAGACTATGATTTTTTACTGTTATTTTCTTTACCTGATATTGTGTCACTTTTTATATGCTTAATATATGAACCTTGCCAAGCTAAACATGTTGAAATTTCTAGGTAGTTATGGAAGTTTAAAATCAGAACTACCATGAGGCAAGTATGCTTAATAAATGTGCGCAGAGAAGCATGTTTCCACAAGACAAAATAAAATCCACCTCAACAAAACTGGGTTTCCTTTCCAAAAGAAATGAGAGCACAACAAGTACATTTAATGTAAGTAAGTGTAAATACAAATTACACATAAATCACACATTAATTGAGAAGGGTGGTGGTGGTGGGGTTAGAAATAAAATAAGAGGGGGGGGGGGCGGGTTGACTCACTTGAACAGACTGGACAGATGTACTCCTCTTCCTTTTCCTCCATCTCTTTACCCCTTGCCCTAGAGATGCCAACACAAGTCCCATGGTACCACTCTTCACATTTGTCACAGCAAATCATAAACCTGTTGGATAAAATACTAAAACATTACATTGAAATAAAGCTTTGTATTTTTTTGGGGTACATTTTGTATATCGCCTCCAAAAATGGACACTCAATTAAAAAACAGAAAGTTCATTGGGATTTTGGCTTTTAAACATATGTGAATATATTAAAAGGAAAATGGAACTTAAATCTTATAATGTTCAAACTTCTAGAATAATTTTATCAATATATATGTAGAATTTAGAATGCATTTGGTATTTGAAAGACAACTATTAAAAAAACAGCCTATAGTTTTATGCTGATAATGTTTAAGTTTTGATTGATCGAAATACTTTAATTGAGAGAAATATTTTTTGAAAATTATGTTTCTTTTTTAAATAAGTTAAATTTACATGAAATTTAATTTACCAGTTAGATTTAATTTAGAGGACAAGGATCTGTAAATAATTATATTACACAGCCCAACAAAGTTTTTTCTTTCTTTTTCTTGGTGCCTTGACTTTGGGTCTGTTTCTATTGCTATTGGGGGCACTGATTCTGAAAATCACATCTGATTTATAGTAGCTACTCTAGTTTTTTAAGATGTTGAATTAATTTTTAAAAATTTTTGCTGACTGGGGAAACATAAAAAAAATTATTATTTAAATGGAAATAAATATATCTATTTATATTAACACAAATTTGTGGGTGTAGTTCCTTTTTATAATATTCATTGCCATAAACTATGGTCTGCTATATTTAATAATAATAATGAGCAAAATATTTATATGTCAAATCATGATCTTATTAGACTACATATATTTTAATTTCTAAAACATCTCCACCTTATCTGTTAAAACAGCTACATATAGATTTTATTTTCAACATTGAAAAAAAAAGTAATGAGCTTGAAAAAAAAAAGAACATATTATATAGGTTATTTGGTGCCAAGATTATAGATCAAGATAAGCCAAGGGCTCCACATACTGAGTGCAAAACGTGTACAGAGCTATTGGTCCAGTCTATGAATGCTTGCCTTCAGAATTGGAGTAAAGAATGTACTTCAGATTGGAACAAACATTACATTTCATCAAAAAAATTACATGGATATTCTGCCATTTTTGTTTACGAAAGACAAAATCTTAGCATAAAGCATATTTTGTATTTCCCAGAATATAACTTAAGTGTATGGCACCTCTTCATTGACAGTCATAACCTAGTTTGAAACGTGTCCTTTTAAGAAATGGCAACATATAGGGTTCCTTTTCCAATCATTCAATCCCCAGGATGAAAAAAGAATACACACCATCTCTGAAGTCTATGAAAAGATAAATTACTATTTAAAAGAAAACATCTTTGCAGGATTTTTATAGACATTGAAATTGATTTACCCCCCCCCCCAAGTTTACTAAGCGAGTAGTCAGTTATCTTTGCTTTTCATGTCTTTTGGGAGAGTAGACTCCAACATGAAAATTAGGCAAGAAAAGATTGACCTTTGAGGGAAATGTGGTTAGGGCAAAAATCACTCTACTGCAAATATATTTATATTAGAGACAGACCGAAAGTAATTTTCTGATTTCGGCCAAAACTGAAACTAGGCTGAAAGTTAAAAACCGAAAGCTTAGGGACTTTCGATTGAAACCGAAATATTTAGATATTTTGAAATTCGTTCACACATACATTCTGCATACATCAAAAATGATGGGTGAAAGTATCAATATTTACATTCTTTTTATAAAAATGAGATCATCTTGAATATTAATAAACATCTAATGCAGGAGTCCAAACTCACGGCCCGCTGGCCATTTGCGACTCGCAAGACCATATTATTTCACCCCGCTACATGAAAGCAAAGTTTGGTGTTAATGCTGCCGGCTCGTTTTCCCATTCTCATTATCTATAACGTGACCATCCGCGACGGTTTCAGTCAAATCTCACCAACTAGTCTAATTCTGATTTTTACTTAGTTTGTATATATTTGTATGTTGATTATAATGATAAGAAACGTTTTTAAATCGGACTAAATTTTTTTAATTTTATAGCATCCGTTTTTGAGAAAAGTTTAAAAAGTCAATTAGTGGGTAAGGCACCACCATAATTGTGTAAATCGTAGTAACCGGATACAGTATCAAAGAATCCCTATTAAAATTGCCGCTAGTGTTTACGAGTGAGAGAAATTCCAAGCCTGTCAGCTTGGTCCCTTTCAAAAGAGGGTTAGTCTAAAAGGCCTTTTCTACGATAACAAAAATCAAAATTCATTCTCCCTACAATAGTTTCTTCATTCACATCAATAATTCATAAATATGGCCTGCTCCTGCCTACTGTTTGAACATGTTTTAGTATTTAAAGCCCTCCACCTCCACTGAGATTTCCAGGTTGTTCAAGTGGATCATATGACTTTTTGTGTGGAAAAGCTCTTTTCCATTATGAACTTTAACAAGTGAAAATTCAGGGTCCAACTTACATATGAGCATCTTCAAGCTGTACTGAGGGTCTCAGTTGAAGCACACTTTTTTATTAAATAACTGATTTAATCTTAAAAAATTAATTATGATCAATAAGTAAATTCCATGTAAAAGTGGACACAACATCCAAAAATTAATTTACATAAAATGTGGTTTATATAAATAATTCTTTTTTTCATGCATCTTGGAGTAATTTTTAGTAGTTTTTGTTTTTTGTGACATGACCTTGTGGCCATCTCGAATTAACAACATATTTTATTTTGTTTACATATAATAAATATAGACACAATTTCATTGTCATGGTCGATGTCACATGATGTACAAGCATTAAAACACTGCTATTTATGTTGATTTAAGTAAATAATAACTGCTCAGTGATGTTTTCGCAATTCTGTAGAAGAATTGTCGTTCTATTTTTCATTGCTTGCATTCAGACATGCCTTTTTCATATTATGTCAGTTACTATTCCAAAATTTATTATTTTCACTATTATGCTTAATATATATTTATAAATGCATTTTTTTTTTACAGTCTACCAACTTAAGACCCAAAACCATGTACAGTTAAATTAAGCACACTTAATGGCATTTTTCATTTATACTGGATGCAAATTGAAATTATTTTTGTGAACATTACATCGATTATGATGGAATTCCCCCACTACTCAAAAACTAGAGCTGATAGGGGAAAACTGGTACCATTTTGTATAATCAGTGGGTCAAATATACCTAGAAACAAGTCTAACATTTGAGAATCAAATTTTAGTTAGGCCAGTTTTATTAGAATTACAAAGACGAAAAAGATGTATTCATATTTTTAATCTGCACCCCCCCCCCCCCCACCACACACACCACACATACTGAATGAAATTTAGGTGATCCTCAATGGTACTTGAAAGGTTTCCACACAGCGATCTGGTCACAGAGTGCACTGTAGAACCAAGACGTAGCTAGGAAACATTTCAGACTCCACTCCAGTATTTTCTATGATAGAAAAAATTTGGAAAGCTACAAGACTCAGCATCCAGAACTAAAAACAATTGGGGAAAAATAAGCTTGCCTGTTATTATGTGCCTTCCGACAAACACAATAAAGCGTGTCAGGGTCATTTGGTTCCCAGTCTTGGTCATTTTCATCATCTTTGAAACCAGCATCTTCTCCCTCATCAGTGTCTCCATCTTCTTTGTCTTCGACAGATTTCTTTGAGCCCTCTGGTATAAAATAATGTTAGAGCCACTAAACCTTCACAATAAACATTAAAAATCGTACAAATATCGTATTCATAGGATACAAATTATTTTGCCATTAAGTTAAAAAAATTTTTTTTTAAATAAGTAAACGAATGAAGAATAAATGATCATTAAGAACAAAATGTGTGAAAGCTTGAATAAAAATATAGGACAATAACAAAAGAACATCTGGACTAAAAGCCTTCATCAGCAGACAAAAACAATACAGTATACCAAAAGAGAAAACTATTAACTTGCTAATGACAGGAAGTTGTCTAAAACCAAAACATAAATATTATCAAATTAAGTATATGAATTTTTGGTGATGAAATGGAGAATGAAGCATCTGTTACGGCCCTATGTGTTGTCCCAATTTTTTATTCACCTTGTATCATTGTATCATGTAAGCTGTAAAATTATCTCCCTTTTGTTTTTTTTAAACAGCCAACACCAATTACTTGTCCTTGTTTGGCAGGACATCATCCTACCACTGCTTCTCTTGAACTTACTAGAAAGTTCTAAAATAAAGATGGAAAATTCTCGCTTGCCCTTGTAGACTAAAGGTTGGATTCTAGAAAAAGTCTCTACCCAGGCTATACCGGTACATAAAGATGGTCAACTGTGACCAGTAGACATTATTGTGCATGTGGATTATTTTTTTTACCTTCCTAATATTATAGGTATTCCTGTGGTGTAGTTAATAGAGTTTTTTGAACAGTGAAAATTGAGGGGACCGAAATATTTCTTCGTGTTAAAAGATGCATAAAAAAAATATACTCACCAAAATTACATTTATTAGAGTACATCATATTAGATAAAATATCTACATGTTAAATTATTATACATTTTGTACATACATATATATGTATGTATGCATTTGATTTCAAAAAAAAAAAAACAATAAAAGGAATAAAAATATTAATAAAAACTAAATAAACTTTAATTTTTTTTTAATAAAACAAAAAAATGTATTGATTTTTTGGAACATAATCTGATATTATTTTTTGCATTGTCTTTTTTAGCATCAAATTGTCAACAAATTGTTCAATATCATCCATTGTATTATTCATTTCGAGTTAGCCTTCTTTCACACCAGATACCACCTCTTTTTTTATTATTTCAGAACCCTCTACCTTCTCGACAGCAGGTGTATGTATTTTGTTCATTCCGAGATGCGAAATATTTTCATGCTGAGCAATATTTGTTTTGCGTTAAAAGAAAAAATGTATGGCAATATCTAGTATTTTGTTGGGACCTAATTATTATTTTGTGTTAACAGTTTTTCATTTCAAGCGTATTCGCGTTAAACATCTTTCATTGAATTTGATTTTGTACTTTAATATTAGAATTGTTAGCAAAATAAACTGTTACTTGTAATATTTTTGTTGTTTTTAAAAATTACATTTAATCAATGGTATTGTCTCTTTGTTTTTTTAAAGGGTCACTTTGAAACAACAGATTAAATTTTGTTAAACCTTACAACATAATGTAACACATTTTTTCAAAGTGACTAACCGGTTGAGGCCTTTTTCTTTTTCTTTCGTTTTCTCTTTTCTGCATCCCCCTTTTTGGACTCTGCTGATTTTTTAGCCTCTGTCATTGATTTTATAATATCTGTATTCTTTTCACTGTCCTTCCTTTTCCTTGTGGTGTTTTCTTCTTTTTTGGGCTTTGATAATGATGGGGTCAGAACCACTGAAGTGGTGGCAGTTTTGGGGGTCGATGAGGACTTAACTTCCTCAAATACAGGTGCTGGAGTCCTCTCTATTTCTAATTGACCCACAATTACAAAATCAGAACCACTCTCCCGCAGCTCTGAGTCCAAGCTCTCCAGGATATTTTGGCGATCACCTGGATCCCTTTTTGAGACCATTTGGTGGAGCTCCTGAATGTTTTCAGGCCATGTTTCTTGAAAATCCTCAAGACTCTCTTGTACAAGTGGCTCCTCTGATTCTTCCAGTATCTGGTCTGGTAAGGTTACATCCATGATGACACCTTGTTTATGTGACACACTCTCAATGTCATCGTCTCTGCCATTGTCACTCCCCATGCTGGCGTTTTTCTCCTCAGCTTTTGGTGTTACAGGCGAAGATGGTTTGGAATACTGATGCTCGATCAACACATGGTGAATGTTTTCAGGCTTCACAAATGTTTCAGATGAGTACAGATCTTGTATATACTGCGATTTTTGTAATGCTGAAGTTTCCTGCGCTGATTTAATTTCAAGGCTAGCCTCATCCTTTTTCTGCTGATCATGAATAATGAGACCATCAGGTTTGAAAAGGTCCATCATGGTCAGGTCAACAGGTACTTCATGTTCAGGCTTGTGTTTTAGCTTGGGCTTGCCAAGAGCAGAAGCTGGAATCAATGGAGGGGGGCCATCAGGATCAGCTGGCTTTTTCTTATCCTCCTCATCAAGGCTTGTAGTTTTCTTTGTTCTGTTGCCAGATGAGCTATCAGACCTTTTTACACCATCACTTGATTTTCTTCTCTCACCTTTAACGGAATCACCAGACACGCTTCTGTCTCTAACTTGCTTCAATACATCTGTGGATTTTTTGCGCTCTCCATCCACTGGCTTTTTCTTTTCCACGACGCCCAACTTCTTTTTTACCTGCTCTTGCTTTTCAGATGTATCTTTAATCAAGTCTGGCTTCCCATCTTTTGATATTACTTTGGGGATGCTCTTCTTGTTACCAAAAGGCTGGTGGCTTTTCTTCTTGTGAATGATTCCCCTTTTCAACAAGTCATCCACACTGGATCCTTGCTCAGACTTGTGGATTGATTTGGCACCAACAAAACTTTTCTTACTTCCCCCTAGTGGAGTTTTGATGTTTGACCCATCTGGTTTTGATCTCAACTGCTCAATTTTTTTGTCTTTAAGATCACTAACCACTTTCTTATCAATGTTTTTAGGGATTACTTTATCACTGCTGCCATTGTTTTTTGAGAGCGATGCCAACTTGGGACCCCCTGGTGCAATTTTTACCTTTCCTTTGTCTGAAACTGTTGAGGAAAAAGATTTGACCAACTTAACTTTACCATCTGCAGATTTAATTAATTGTCCTTTTTGATACATCACACCACTTTTAGTATCTGCCACTGTAGTCTTAGTAAATTTTCCTGCCAGCGTAGATTTAATCAATGTTAAGGATTTGGCTTTCCCAGTTGTTTCTGATTTTATGACTTTATCTCCTACACCTGTAATTTCCCTTTTCACTGTATTAACTGTTTCAATTTTCACACTAGTGGATTCTTTTGTATCCTTAACTGCTTCAACATTTTCAATTTTCCCTTTAGAACTTGAAGAATTGGTATTAGAATTCATGCCTACATCTTCTGATTCTGTTTTTACGGGCTTATCAGACTCAGCTTTATGAGAAGGAGCAGGTTTTGATGGAACAGTTTTGGCAGCAATTTCAGAAGGTGATCTTTTGATCAGACCCAAATCTGTGGGTGGGAATCTCTTCACCAATCCAGCAAGTACTGGGGCCAGCTTCTCGATTTGGAGTAACTTTGCCGTCTAAAAGTAAAAAAAGATATATAGGAATACAATTTGTAGTCAATAAAGATTTAATTTTTCTTTGATAACCATATTTAATTTTTTAAAATGGACCCCATAGAGCTTTAAATGGTCAATGCAGCTTGGTGCCTGAAGAGTTATTTTAATTCTTTACTTCTCTGGACTTTTCTGTTGAAGGTTACAACTGCAGCCATAATCATACAGGTGCAACCTGCTCATTTGCTGGTAACAAATATATATATAT
>CAXITT010001172.1:65999-79574 GCA_964033795.1 Lymnaea stagnalis | reverse complement strand
TATATATATATATATATATATATATATATATATATATATAAATACATGACCATACATATAGAGAGCCATACTGATCACTCATTATTTCATCAGTTTCCTGACAAATCATAATGCTAAAAGCTTTTCCATTGAACATGAAAATATATAGATATTGTTATTTAAATTACCTGCATTTTCTTTGGTGGTGCATCTTCATCACTCTCTCCAAGTTTTCTCTTCTGTCCTGCGGGAACCATCTCTGGGCTGGAGCTCATATCTGATTCATCAGCCATAAATTTTTTAACAAGATTTTGGGCCAGAGGAGATGATGCCTCGGCAGATTTCTCCCTTTGAAGCTGAGCTTTTAGTTGTGATATGGGTGTTGAGTCTTCATCATCAGAACTCAAGTCTGATAAATCCTCCTCCGAGACCTTTGTCTTTTTACCTTTAGGCTTTGGGCCTGGCTTTTTCCTTTTTAGACCTTTTGCAGTGAGCAAAGGTTTACCGCTGTCTTCTTCTTCCTCCATCTGTTTTTTGGTGGCTTTTATGGGTCCTTTTACAGCTTTCCCTTTTGCAAGATTCTTTGTAGCAGTGATTTTGGGCCTACCCCTTGGTTTTTTAACAACTTCCTGAGGTTCCTCCTCTGAAATATCTTCTTCAACTTCCTCAACTCCATCTTCAAAATCATTATCACCCTCTCCATTTTTCTGCTTCCTCACTGCAACTTTTCTTTTCATGGGTTTCATTGATTCCTCATCCTCCCCATCATCCATATCTTCTTCATTTTGTTGCTGGGCCTTCCCAGATTTACCTTTCTGTGATAATGGTGTCTGCCTGAAAAGTCAAGGTGGAAGATAACTTTTACACAAATTAAATTACATCAGGTTGGTGTTACTGAAGCAGATATACAAATTATATATACCGGTACCTACAAATGTTGAAGTACTCTTCTTCTTTTATTTTGTCACTTGTGCTTGTGTCAGGAAAATAAAAAATGTCAATTTCACATCAGAAATATTAATCAATGCTAATCAAATTAATGTAAATATTTTTTATTAACTAAGACTTACTTCTTTTCCTCTTCCTTGGGTTGATTCTTTCTGCCAATAGGGGTATAGTACTCAAAGTCACTGCTAAAAGTGCTCTGTTTTTTCCTAGCTGATCTTCTAGATGGTGTTGTGTCTGGTGTTGCAGAGCCTGTGTCCACAGTGAGAATGGGGGTTGCCAGCTTCTGAGCATCCCCAGCTCCCTGATCTGCTCTGTCGTCAGGTTTGGGTGGATCATTGTCATGACTGGCCATTTTCAAATTATGCTTGTAGATTGTCAAAATTTAAAGTAATATTGATGTATCCATTGTGAGCAAATAGCCATATTCATTTCATCATGATATGAAATACATGGTTTGAAAAGAATTGAAATGAATTAATTCAGCTTCTTTTCACTTTCTTTAAAAAGAAATATTTCTTGCTTGATTAGAACATTTTACTTGCTGAATGGTTTGAGTCTTCTGAAAAGAATTTTAAATCGCATCTTCAGATAATTAAAAAAATTATTACTACCGGTACTACCGTATCATACTTAGGAGACTAATGTAATTATCAATAATGACTGATTTTGGCTCCAATTAACACTAAAAATTGCTAAAACGTACATAAAATTATTCAAACCATTACGCATGTGGTCGGCAAACTCATTAGCTCTCTGCAGTCTGACCATTTTTTCCCTTTTCGGGAAAATGATATAGTCACGTTTATTTAAAAAATGTTTTTTAACTCTGATGTTTTAAATCCCCTTAACCAAAGTGTTCAGTCTTAAATGAAATTTTATAATATATTTACATTTTTTATTTTACTTTAACCAAAAAAAAAAAAAAAAAAAAATTTTTATTTAAAAAATTTTTTTTAAATCTTATGTTTTAAATCCCCTTAAACAAAGTGTTCAGTCTTAAAAAAAATTTTATAAAAAATTTACATTTTTTATTTTACTTTAAACAAAAAAAAAAAAAAAAAAAAATTTTTTTTCGGACTAGATCTAATTTTTTTTGTGTAAAAAAAATTATTTTCACAAAAAATTCAAAAAGTAAGAAGGAAAGAAAAAAGCCTGCAATAAATTAATTTGTTTTTTATTTAAATATAAAACTATTTCCAATTACACAAACCATACTCTAATATGGCTATATTTCTTCAAGAATAAAAAAAATTAGGCATTTTTCATGACATATAATTTTGTAAAAATATATAAAAAACTTCACAAAAATTAAAATTTCATTACAAATAAATATGAATAAGGTAATTGACTCCCAGCCTTAAGTACACAAGTTTATACATATTTGTACTTAAACATGATCATTATGTTGTTGACAAACAATTTCTTAAATTTTTTAATATAACTGTAGGATTAGCCAACAGTTGGTGTCCTAAAAATATTAAAATTGAGCTATGAAGAAAATCAAGCAATAAACAGTTTCTCTTTAAATTAAAACAAAAAGGATATCCCCAGGTTTACACTTATAATGAGATCTTTTAACTAGTCTTTTAAGTCTATAACATCTAAAGCAATTTCTTCTCAAATTTGTGAGACATTGAACAACACAATGTTCCCCAATAGGTAAAATGGTTTTAAATAAAGGAGTATTCATTGCTTTGGTAATGCTTGCTAATTCTTTAATTAATTCTATTGTGAAATCTAACTGAGCGTATCTTTTGTATCAAAACAGTACTTTGAAGTCAGAATTAATTTTTCGATATTCTTGAAATAAAACAAATGAGATAACCTTAGCTATGTATAAAAAGTGATACAGCAAAGTCTTCCATAATCTATTAGTTTTTCTCAATACTTTATATTTCCCTATCATCTGATCTGTCTACTCCCCCCATGTATTTTTTTTTAATAATCCTTGACTACTCCTGGCTGACTAAGTTCAATAAGCTGAAACTGATTATTGATCTTCAATCGCCTAGAGCAAACAAATCTTTCTGATAAGGTTTTATGCATTGTTGTTAAAATACTAACTAACTTATTATCTTTCCACTGAACTAATCCCATTCTAACCCATCTCATTTTTCCCCTCTCACCTTTTTTATTATAATCCTTTGTAGTCTTAAAATGTACAGGAAAATCTTTTCTATTCATCAATATTGTACCACATGCAACTAATTTTTCCCTCAACAAACTTAAAAATAATTGTACAGAACTATAAAATTATCCATTAACAGCATATACCCTTGAACAAAAATCAGACTACACAGTTCCATTACAACATTATAAACCAAGCCATATTTAAATTTAACCCCCATCAACTGTCATCCCTGTGTAAACCTGAAAGTTAAAAGTGTATAGCTAATTATTGAATCAGCTAAAACCCAAATTTTCATCCCCTATTTGGTTGGTTTGTCTATAATGCATTGTCTAAAACTGTACCTACCCTTATTTTGAACCATTCTTTCATCTATACTAACATATTAATTGGCATCTATACTAACATATTAATTGGATGTCAATATTTCATACACTTACGTCTAAGAATGTCATGTAAAAACCTAACTTTAGTAAGCTTATCTTGTCTATTATCTGGATTCTTTTATGACCTTGTCATAAATGCCCTTGCCAAGAGACCATGAAATAGTACTTTTTTGGACCAATAATAGTTAATACTTGGGGCCTGTACAATACTCATGTACAGTACATCAAAAGAGAAAAGAAAACATATAATTCTAAATGGGTAATACATTTCCAATATTTTGAATAAGAAGGCTTGGGCTGAGCTTGGGCTGTCGCATAGTCATTAGCAAACTTGCAAATTTGCCTCATCACAAAAAAATAATTTAAAGCATGAACCTGTGAAGGATAATATCACTGGATTAATCATAATATAATTTCAGAAAATTTTAAATATTTCTTCACATAAAGTTTTAACAATATTATTAAATAAATCAACAAGTTTAAAATAATATTAATTAAAATAATGAGTTCATCATTTCTACATTAACATTCCAATAATAAAATAAAAGTAGATAAAACCTTACCAACTGTGCTGTATTTGAGTAACTATCCTCTTGTCTCTGGTTCAGAATCTGTGAAAAGGTGAGGTCCAGTTTCCTTGGATGGAGGAATTTCGGAATATGGTCTATGCGTCCATCATCTGCATCACCATCATGGGCTGGGATAAGATCCACTGGTTGACTGTAAATAAAAAAAATTGTAATACCATTATTACTAATATTCTAATAATGTTGTCTAAATCTTAAGTCTACTACTAATAGTATACAACACCTAATATTAATACAAAATACTGAACAATTTCAATAAATAGATTTAAAAATAAAATGTTAATAAAGAAGTTGAACCCTAGAGGTTATAAATTAATAAAATTGCGATTACTTTCAAACACTTTTATTTATAATTGCGTAATCTATAATATTACTGGTAAAGGTATAGCAGGATATCGGAATGCCATTTTCGGAAGAGTGTTTACTCTTAGTCGTAGCTATGCTATTTAAATGTATTTAAAACATATTTTAAATTTATTTAATTCTAACTAAAATGTTTGAATCTGTATATGATGTTATTAAAATTCTATTAAAAATTCAAATATAAAATTATCTTTTGATAGATTTTATAATAATTTTTAAAATCTGAAATTCATTTTTTTCAAAATCTTACTTGTTTTCGATAGTGTTTTCATCAAAATCTTCATTATTATCTTCCATTTCTTCATCATTGGGTTCCCATTCTTCAGAAGAAGAAATTTCTTCATTCATATCAGAATATGACTCATCTGATGACATTTTGATTTTAAAATGATTTGTTAGCTCACGAAGTCACGGCATGTGTGTTTTCGAAAACAAAACACGAAAACAAGAAAGTTACAAAAAAAAAAAAAAAAGATTAGATATTTAAAAAAAAAAAAAAAACCCAAGAAAAACAAAAAAAATAAAAAAAAAAAGTTTTGATTTTTGAAAAAAAAAAAACCCCAGTGAATTCAAATATTGTATGTTGTATTTTTATAATAACAGATTTGACCAATTATGGTAATAATGAAACAAACAAAAAATACTTTTGTACAAAAACTTGGTTTAACAAAAGTTAAGTAGATACCCACAAAAATTTTGTGACCCGTGGATCCCCTTAAATTTGAAAAAAAATTTAACGAACTCTCAATACAAGTACAAGCAAGATGTCTGCTTTAAGTAATTGGCGGATGTAGAGTTTATTAAGAACACGAGTCTAATGGGACCTGTGTGCTTATGGCGGTGATGCGTATTTGGGTCCATTTTGACTAAATGCTATTCGGATGTCATTTGTGGTAGTTTATTTTAGTTAAACTGAAGAATTAAGTTTACAAACATATTGTCCATTCAATTATCTTTCATCTGATACAGCAGTTTGTCTTACAAACCCAACAATAATATTTTAAATAGTTTTTTAGTCCCAACCTCTCACTTCTGGTACCCGGGTGCGAACAGCCACTTCGAAATTATATCATATCATGTATATATATAAAAGTGAATGTTTGTGGGTGGGTTTGTTCCACAAAGGCAGATCTTGACCCAACTTGGCACATATATCCATCATTATCCGGAAGGAACTCTTAAGGGGTTATGAACTTTTTATAACATTCCGTTTTTGGGCCGGGCGCCCAAAATTTTTTTCCCCAGATATGAGCTATATAAAAATAATTAGTAACAAATACTCCTACACGAAAGGTGGATTTTAACCAAACTTAGAGCACATACTCTTTATTATTCATACTCAAATACCGAAGGGTACTGAACTCATTAATTCATCTGGGGCCAGGGGCCCAATGTCATTTTTTCTTATATTGGCTATATAAATATCAATAGGCTTAATACTCCTACATGATTAGATGGATCTTGACCAAACTTATTACACTTACACTTGATTATCCATATTCAAATACCAAAGGGTACTGAACTCATAATAGCCATTTCTCTGGGGCCGGGGGGCCCCAGTTAATTTTTCTTACATAAGCTTTATGAATATCATTAGGGTTAGCCAACAATATTGGTTCTATGTGAACTGATGGATCTAGGCCTTGCTTAGTTCATTATCCTTCTTAGTCCATATTGAAATATCGGTGGAATTAAAACTAATAATCTCCAAGCTAGAATTTTCCAGAAAGTTTGATAATTATACAAAGCTATATCTATGGCATTTTTCAATTGATTTTAATGGAACATTTTTTAAATTTTAATTCTATAATTTTATCTAAATGATTTTTATAGACCCCCTCCCCCCATCTCAGACATAACTAAAAAGTTACTCTATTAAATGGGCCCCCTATTTTAATTTAAATGTAATACAGTTATAGTAGTGCAAATTAGTTGTATAATATTTCGTATCTGAAAAATAATTACTTAGAAATTTAATTTTTTACATGTTTCATGGAGCATATTAAATTAAATCTAGAATCTTCCAGAAGGTTCTATATTGTTCTAAGTAGGTACTTGGACACAAAATTTAAATATTGTCTGATTGCCATGAATGATGCATCACTTTAAAGGGCTAGCTATAAGCTTTATAACAACACCAATTTCATCTTTCTATCTTTTATAGAAGTGGATTTATGATTTTTTGTGTGATTTTTTACCCATTTTTACCCTTCTTTATCTTTGTATTAAACTGAAAAAAAGTGTAACCGACTTTCCAAATTTCTGACTTATTTTTCCCAAAACTTTTTTATTTTAAAAGATAATGCAACTAAATTTTCAGGAGACATTCTCAATGCAATATACAAGACAATAAACAACAAAACTTTATATAACATCAAGACTTTTATTTTTTTAATATATATATTTGAGAAAAACATGATCAGAAAAATAGGAAAAATTAACATTTGTAAAAGAAAAAACAAAAAAAATAACATGTTTATTGTATTTTAATGAATTATATGCTTGAGTTACATTTTAAACCAATTCTTAAATTTATGAAAGGTAAGTAGAAGTCTTTTTTGTTACAATGAATTTGAATGCAAAATATAAATAAAAACTACCTATATCACCAATAAGACTAATACAAGCATACCAGCATGTGATTAAATTTTAAAAGGTAATGGGGATGTTCTGTCTGTCATTTTTATATTTAGACTGCTCTTCAAACTCCTTGGTCTTGTTGATAAATCCATAATCTCTCTTTCATATACTTTGTCTTTGTCCAAACGTTCTTACTTGTCAATGGAAGAACTTCTTTAATAGAAAATTAAAATTAAATTTTCTCCGATGTCTGAATGAAACCTAGAAATAACATCTAATCATTGTCATGTCCTGAATCTAAACAATTTCTTATTTCATTTTAATATTATTCAATTTTTTTGTTTGGTAAAACTAATTTCTTTTACTTTTATTTATTAGAAATATTAAATTTTAGCCTATGTTAACTGTTTTTGAGCCTTGAAAAAAAATAACTAAGATGATATTTGTTTATTTGATGTCTTTAATTTATATTTTAAATGCCTTATTAATGTTTTTAAAATACTAACTTAAATTAGGCCTGTAACTGTAAGACTCTATTGTCATACACAAATAAGGTAATAAATGTTCTTACTACTTAGACTTAACATGTTATGAAGGCTGGGAGTGATTTAGTAATCATTACTAAGTAATGATTTATCTACATTTATAATAATAATAGTTGAGCAATGTCACTAATGATACATTACAATTATTCTTATTACTATTTTCAAACTATTATTGATTTAATAAAGAAGAATGTATAAATGGGTAGGCATACACTTACAAAATTTGTTGATGTAAATTGATAATAGTATTATGACGAGCCTATCCATATTATTATATAATGATTTATGTAAATCAAGGTCCGAAATTCACACAACTACACTAAGTAAAATTTATAAAAACACTTTAAAGAAGTGGGTTGTATTAATGTCTAATAATATTGAAAAACTGTTTCCCATTCAATAACTGATTAGTGTTCCACGTATTTTTAAAGATGAACAATAATGAAAATATTTTAGTACCTTAATATTAAAATGATAAAAAGAGCCATTTCCGTAAATTCAGGGAAAATTCATAACTTTTAGGGGATTGCTATAAATAAAGTTATTAATAACTGGGAGTAAATGAAGCAGCCTTATAGTGATATATATTTTCTATTTTACACTGAAAAGTTATAAGCTATTATATACATACCAATGCATACGAATAAATACGTTGACAGTCCCAAGTTACACCGTGCTGTAAAAATAATATCACCATATTTGGAAAAATATGCGCTCTGCGTTACTGATGACAAAACAATTTATTATTAGAAAACTGTGACATAAAACAACGAAGCCCTCCACAAGCTGAATGTAAAATGGCCACAACAGTTTTTGCGTTGTTTTTTTCGTATGCTCGAACTGCGTGCGCGTGAGTCTTTCGTGGTAGCTTTTCTAAGGCGTTATATAACGTGATCTAAAAGCTTATTCGAAAAAAAATCGCACTGAGCATGAGCCCATAGAGGAATAAAATCCTAAAGGGGAGCGAGATCCATTAGTATACTGGAACCTATCGGTAACGCGTCCCATCGGGTAACAGGATCAGGATCCTATCGGGAAACGGGATAAAATTGGAAAAGAGGGTCCCTAGGTGAAACGGAATCCCATAGAGAACGGTATCCTAATGGGATCGGTAGCCCATCGGGATCCCACTGGGATCTGGATTCCCCCTGGATCTGGAGCCACAACAAAATGGGATCCCACCTGGAAAGGAAATTGCGCTGGGATCAGCGTCAAAAAAGGGATTGGGGTCCCACTAGAATCAGGGTCCCACCAGGATCGGGGTCCTAATGCCATTCCGGGCCCCGCCGGGTATATCCGCTAGTAAACTAATAACATTAAAATTAAATATTTAATTAAAGGGCAATCCTCCGAAGTCCGGTCCCAAATTATTTCCAATGATTACTCCTTACTTAAAAGTCTTAGGCATCATTCTGTTTTGAAATTCATGTTTTAGTGGAGGATATTGGATGGAGGTTGTTGGCCATCGAGATGCACAAACACTCAAGCGCATTATCACTAAATATGTGTTACCAGGGACAGCTATCACCACGGTCGCTTGTGACTTGGTGAGGATATTAAATGTCGGTCAGCTCAACAACAGGATTTATGCTCACGCTGTCATTGTGCACGCGCCTGAATTTGTTGATCCAGTAGACCAGGACATTCACACATAAACCATTGGAAAGACTTTGGATGCAAGCGTAACGTTAACTCCGCTATCAGAGTGGTAATAGACCTGACTTGGGAGGATTGCCAATTGAAGTTTCAATAACTTAGCCTGACTGAACATATATACTACTTTAGATGCAGAGTAAGACTCAAAAAGCGTTGTCTCAGAAGAGCAAGCAAACCGTCCGGAATAGTCCTAATAATAGCTAATGCTAACAACTTTAAAAAAAGGAAAATTTAGTTTGAGTACTTTGAGCCTAGGCTGAGGCCGAACTTAATAAACGTGCTTTTCATAATCATAATAGTAGCAAAAGACATGAGCGACAATTATATTAAATCACTGCTATTATGCATTGATATATTACACTGAAAACTCTTTCTTTTGATGATAATGTAACATTAATGACTAAGGCAAAAAAACAACGATTTTTGATGAGGTAAAAGAGCTTGCAGTAAAACTTTACATTTTTTGGCAACGATACTGCCGCCATGTTTGTTGTCTAAACGTCACGTGATCAAAATGCCGAAGTGAATCGGATTATGTAGACATAGAAAACGAAACAATATCTAACTGTTGGACGCCTACTTCACTTCAATCTAAACTTTGAATCGATTAGTCAGGATGCAATTAAAACTCTAAAAAGTTCTCATAGTGACCGAATTAGGGGAAGCTAATGTTGCTTTTTTAGCGTCGATAATTAACAAAAAAAATTTCGTTGGTATTAAAAAAATAAAATAAATAAATATTCATGCTTTCTGATTTCTGGTTGAATTCCCGAAAAGAAATGCAGCAACTCTGCATACAGCAGCATAGTTTGCCAGGTTCTCACATCATTTCTGACGGTTGGGCAGCTTATGCTCAAGTCGACAGGATAGGAGGTGGAATATATCAACATTCAGTTGTTGTCCATCAACACAACCTCGTTGACCCGAACGATGCAGAAGTCCACACGCAGAACATATGCCCTATACGGGCTAAGCGCAAACTGAAGAGACAATTCTCTTTTTCCGTCCTGTTTGCACGAGTTCGCCTACTGTTGTTTCTTTGGCGATGTAGACATATTTTCACAGTTCATCATCACTTTGCCTGACAGTAATGGATCAATGAACATGCGCGTTTTCACTGTTGTGTCACTGAATAAACATTAAACTAGTTTTAGAAGGTTTCATTATTTTTTAAACAATTTTTATTTTTTTGTAAATTACCGACGCTAAAATACATTACCTTGGGGAATGCCTCAGTGACTGAGACTTTTCCATAGCACACCTGGCTGTTAAAAAATCTCGTGAAGCCGACGGAGACAATGTACAGTGCCTGGGCGCCCGCACTATGACCTGCCCTGACATGACCCACCCTTGAACTTGAAAGGAATAAATTAATGATAAAAATATTGATAGTTGCACTTTGATGACTTTATCCCTATGAATATAAAATAGTTTATTTAAAAATAAATAGTATTTCTTTGTGTATGTCACAAATAGAGACCGACCGAAAGTGATTTTCTTATTTCGACCGAAGCCGAAAATAGGCCGAAAGTTTAAAATGACTTTCGGCCGAAACCGAAAAAAGGCCTAAAGTTAAAAATTAATTTTGGCCGAAACCGAAGCCGAAACTGAAGCCGAAAACGAAAATGAAATATTAAGATATTTTAAATTCGTACCGCATACATTCTGCTTACATTGAAAATGATGTGGGAAAGTATAAATATTTACATTATTTTTTATAAAAATGAGATAATCGTAAATATTAATAAATAAACTTCAAATTTAGGGGTCTCAAACTCGCGACCAGCGAGCCATTTGTGACCCGCAAGACGATATTTTGCGGCCCGCTACATGACAGAAAAGTTTAGTGTAAATGCGCCGGCCCGTTTCCCCCATTCTCATATCTATAACGTGACTCTCCGCGACGGTTTCAGTCGAATCTCACCGACTAGTCTAATTCTGATTTTTTTTTTTTAATGACTCTATATATTTTTGTATGCCAGGGCTATGGCAACAGTGAGTAGTTCTTGAGATCCCTTAATTATTTCATTGTTATTTATAAAGATTGACCAGATTGTAACAGTTGTAATCGCTTTTTTGTGGATTATTTGATGCGGCCCACTCTTATTCAGACACTACCTCCTGTGCCCCCCTCCCCCCCATAATTTGAGTTTGAGACCCTTGATCTAATGAATACTTTGGATTTTACCATTTTAATATAAAAGTAATTTAAATTGCTTTACAATTTTTTCAAATTTGTACGGTAGGAGAAAATTTTGCCAAAATTGGGGAGGGGGGGGGGAGGAGGGGAAATTAATGCAAAATATTATTTTTTTAAACCGGGTCTCTAAAAAATATGGTTCTAAAAGATCTCTTAATTTGTTTTTAAAGATCGTTTAGTTGATTGTTATTGATCGGTTAGTTTGTTCTTAAAGATCGTTGAGTTTGTTCATAAACATCGCTTAGATTGTTCTAAAATATCGCTTAGTTTCATCTTAAAGATCGCTTAATTTGTTCTTAAAGATAACTTAGTTTGTTGTTAAAGATCGCTTAGTTTGTTGTTAAAGACCGTTTAGTTTGTTCTTAAAGATCGCTTAGTTTGTTGTTAAAGATCGTTTAGTTTGTTGTTAAAGACCGTTTAATTTGTTCTTAAAGATCGCTTAGTTTGTTGTTAAAGATTGCTTAGTTTGTTGTTAAAGATCGTTTAGTTTGTTGTTAAATATCGTTTACTTTGTTTTTAAAGATCTTTTAGTTTGTTGTTAAAGACCGTTTAATTTGTTCTTAAAGATCGCTTAGTTTGTTGTTAAAGATTGCTTAGTTTGTTGTAAAAGATCGCTTAGTTTGTTGTTAAAGATCGTCCAGTTTTTGTTAATGATCTCTTTATTTTTTTCTTAAAGATCGGTTAGTTTGTTCATAAAGATCGCCTGGTTTGTTGTTAAAGATCGTTTAGTTTGTTCTTAAAGATCGCATTAGTTTGTTGTTAAAGATCGTCTAGTTTTTGTTAATGATAGCTTTATCTGTTCTTAAAGATCGCATTAGTTTGTTGTTAAAGATCGTCTAGTTTTTGTTAAAGATAGCTTTATTTGTGCTTAAAGATCGTTTAGTTTGTTCATAACGATCGCTTAGTTTATTGTAAATTCGCTTAGTTTTTTCATAAAGATCGCTTAGTTTGTTCTTAAAGATAATTGATTTTTTTCCTTAAGATCAATTAGTTTGTTCTTAAAGATCTTTCAGTTTGTTCCTAACGAACATTTAGTCTTCTGTTAAAGATCGCTTAGTTTATTCTTATAAATCATAAAAGATCGTTTGTTTTGTTCTTAAAGATCATTTAGTTCGGTCTTAAAAATCGTTTAGTTTGTTATTAAAGGTCGCTTCGATTGTTCTTAAAGATCGCTTAGTTTGTTTTAAAGATCGTTTAGTTTGTTTTTAAATGTCGCTTAGTTTGGTGTTAAATATCATTTAGTTTGTTCTCAAAGATCGCTTAATTTGTTCTTAAATGTCGCTTAGTTTGTTGTTAAATATCGCTTTTGCTTAGTATTAAATGACCGAAAACCTGAGTCACTTTCGGCCGGATGGCCGAAAGTCTAAGTCAATTTCGGCCGAAACCGAAGAAAAACCGAAAGTTAACTTGTCTCTTTCGGCCGAAACCGAAATTAAGCCGAAAGTTAACTTTCCAGTTTCGGCCGAAACCGAAAATTGACCGAAAGTGATAAAATGGCCACTTTCGGCGCCGAAACCGGAGCCGAAATTCGGTCGGCCTCTAGTCACAAATGACAAAATAAGTTATTTGATGATGATGATTGTAACTTAACAACCGTGTCCACATCAACGACACGTCCAAGAGAGGTTCAACAAGTTGAAGAAAAAACTAAAAGTAGTCAGTCACCTGACCATTTCACACTCGATTTTGAAAATTGAAGCTGCTTCCAGTGGTTCTCAGAGCTGCGATTCATTACTATCGGCATCACTCAAGTTTGACACAGAAATATCAACAAATAGCAATTTAGGCTGGGATATAACAATCAAAGATTTTAATTTGGGTCGATGTATTCAGTCAACATATCAACTGCCAGATGGTTTAAATATTGTTGACTCACATACCCATACCGAACAATAGCTAGTTACAATTTCAGTGAGGACAGAACTGGCAAAAACGTTTTTTTTGCGGTATGCCTGGATTGATCAGTTTTCTCTGCGGCTTGCCTATTCTAGTCTTCTTCAAAGTCCAGTGTGGAGAGTTTGTATTGTTTTCCCGCAACCCATTCATTACGGGTACCAAGCAGTAATTATTTCAGAAATTTTCCCCCGGGGTGGGGGGGGGGGCACTTCAGATTTTTTTTCGGGGGGGGGGCAGGGCCAGTTGATTTATTGTTGAAATATTTTTGTACGGGGGGGGGGCACTTGGCTGTCCACGGGGGGGGGGG
>CAXITT010001172.1:38616-63789 GCA_964033795.1 Lymnaea stagnalis | reverse complement strand
CCCCCCCCCCCCCCAACCCTCGTCACACATCGTCACAATAACACGAAAACCGCCATTTTCCGTGAACATCGTCAGAATATTAAAACTCAGTTTAAGAAAAATATTTATGAAAAACTATTGGCTCTTGCAGCTTTAGTTAACGTCAATTTTTCGCACATGTAACCAATCCAAATTTTAATGCGTGCTTTATTAAAAGTTCAAGGTTGATGCGTCAGAAACGAGATGACCCTAAAAAAACCCCCACCGTTTTGACCATGATTCAACGCCGATTGGAGTGTTCGGTAACGTTCTTAGGAAGCTATAGACCTATTTATCTAAATTCTGAGAAATAAAGCTTTCCGTTGATACCAAATAGGATGTGGTCTGGAGATTCTAAGTACATATATCGAATCGGTAAAAATTAAAACATTTTAAAAAATGACTTCTCACTCATTTATAGGGTTAATAAAATAATATTTTACCAAATTTTCTTATTTGTTTTAATAATTCATTTAAATTTATTTGAATTCTTAAAAAAAGGTTTTAAAATCAAACGCATCGAAACCCAGAACTACTCAAAAAATAAATATATTCGCTGATTCGTCACGAGCACCGCAAATGAGCACGATTGCCATACAGCACAAGGTCTGTTACATGCTGTCTAGGATTTCACGTTTATCTTGTACTTTTAACTTAGGGCTGATCTACTTGAGGAAGTTAATCTTACACAGCAGTATCTGCAGACTAAAGGCTTTACTCTTGACAAAGTGGTGACAAACCTAGAGGCCTTAAGATTGTTTCTGCACTAGAAGCACTGTCATGGGTGGAAAATTCTATTGACAAGGCACTTTTAAAATCAGGCAAATGTGGACTTTCGGTAGTGAGAAGATTAAAGTTTAAGAAGAGAATAGAACGAGAACAATTAATAGATGCTGAACCCTCTCTGAGGAAAAAAAACAGTTAGGGAGATGCTGGAGTGAATTAATCGCTTTCATTCTGAACCCAATTGTTACGAACCGATTCTACCAAAGCTTCGATGGCTACGTTTTGTCTAGGGCTTAACTATATTAACTTCACAAACCATTGGTTATTAGAATTCAGTATCTTTATTAACACAACTAAATCGTCAACTGCTATTACTCGATCACAACAACCCTCTACACCATACGTCATTTCCCCTTCCCACAAAATACTTCACAAAATACAAGTACGAAGAATAATAGATAAAGCAACACATATAATCTCTTAACAACATGCAATCACAATATACATTAAGTCCTTAACATCCCCCCCCCCCCGCTTCGTTTGACATTAATTTGAAAAATTGATGTTACCCACAGAAATAATATCACAAATTGTAAGTAAATACAAGTACGAAGAATAATAGATAAAGCAACACATATAATCCCCTAACAACATGCAATCACAATATACATTAAGTCCTTAACATCCCCCCCCCCCCGCTTCGTTTGACATTAATTTGAAAAATTGATGTTACCCACAGAAATAATATCACAAATTGTAAGCACCTTTTCAAAACAACATCCTAAATCTGACAAACTTCAATGCTAAACTTTAACTTCTTTATATTTAATAGCAACTGACTTTTTTAATTTACCAAAACACAGTTTAGATGTCATAATCTTATAAAAATATGAAAAATTATTACATTGACAACAAAATTATTGTCACGCACACAGAAATTGACCACAAAACAAACTCTACCTGTTAAAGGGGGAAAAAATGTCAACATCTATGAACTCATGTGGACATCCCTAAATTATCACTTGTTTCATTAAACTTTTGCCTTTTGACACATTATCGACCAACAAATTAAAAAAAAATCACATTTAAATTCTTAAGTATAACAATATCAGAATCATCAAAATTGTAATAATGCACACAATCAGAGCAATGGCCGCTCTCTTGAAATAAATCAGTTGTAATAACAACAGCATCAACAACCTCGCCTCTCAGCTCATGGAAAACAAACACATTCTCAATAAAAAAAAAAAAAAAAAAAAAAAAAAAAAAAAAAAAAAACAAAAAAAAATAAAAACCAAAACAAATTTCCCCCCCCAACCCCCCCCCCCCATCTCAGGAAAAAAACTCACACCCTCCACGTAATGTTCATAATCAGGATTAAAAAAGTTAATCTCTGCCCCAGCACGGTTCTCAATCCTCGAGCAATCAGTGTCTCTGAAAAAATCCCATTTTTATTTTGTATACTAAAAGTAAACTAAAGAAACGAAAATCAACCCTCCAGAAAAGGTCGTTGATTCAAGTTGGCCATATTTGTGCCGTTGTCTTAGGCTTAAACACGGTGCTACTACGGCGAAAGCTTTAAGGGATAAACAGGTCTGCCTTATGCATAAATAATTATATCAGTAATATCATCTCAACGAATACAAACTAATGCGAAATTCGGCTTTGGCTTGAACGTGCAATCTTTTTCAATTGCGGCTGGTCTTCACTAACTGCTGCCCTTATTACTATTATTAGGTTTCCTAAATGTGGGTCAGTCAAAGCGTTCCGTTGGATGTTGGTCACCACAGAGAGCCAGCTTCACAGAGAGCCAGCTTCACAGAGAGCCAGCTTCACAGACACAGGTGCTTCCAAACATCGTCGATATATTTTTACAACAATCCAATAGTTGTGGAAATTCATCTGAAGAAACAAAGGTCATTCAGATTTCAGTTGGCGACGCATTCTTATGTTTATCACGAAGAGCCATAGTATGCTGAATTTTGATGATTTGAAGCTGCAATATTCCTAATAATGACATCTTTGTGGTTTCAATGGATATATCACACGTAAAGGGATTTTCAACATAAAAAAGTAAAACACGAGTAAGACTGCGAAAATCTTTAAAACGATACGTGAGATCTGACTTCTAATTTTCTAACAATAAATTGAATCGATTACTTGTGGCCAGCTCTGAATTAAGCGCAGTCTTTGCAAGCGCTGGGAAGTGAGTAAATTTTGAATTTTTGATTCATTTGAGTAATGAATAAGTCCAGCTTAGATTCAAAAACACTAATTTCTTTCATAAGCGTTAGTAAGATTTGAAAAAGCCCTTGCAATTTTAAATTTAATTTATTCAGATGATCTGTGATATCAGTTAGAAATGCTAGCTTTACAATTAACTCAGGCATTTCCATATAATATTATAACAAATCGCCCTTTGCTTTAGATCCCAGAATCTTGCCAGGACTTTCCCTTTGCTCAGTCAACGAAGATCAGTATGAAGAAAAAAATCCCCAAAATTTCTTTCCTATTCTTCTAACAAAGTCTTCAAATGACGGTGATTCAATGGATGAGCTCGAATGAAATGTACAATGTTCACTACATTATCTCTCATATTTGCCAGCGTATCATCTTTCAGCTTTTGGCAAAAATAGCTGGTGAATTCTACGATGGTGCACTTGAAAATCGTTGTCAGCCACCAGCAAACCAATCAGGCCAACTCTCCTTCCCCCTATTGCAGGAGCACCATCTGTTGTAACCGAAATAAGCTTCTTCAAATCAATACTATTCTTTAATAGAATTTACTTCAGTGTCTTATATACATCCTCCCCACGGACTGTATTTCAATGGAAGTAGTGCCAATAATTCTTCTTTAAATCTATGTTCCTTGTTAAATCTAACCCAAACAATAAGTTTGACTGTGTCAGTGATATCACATGATTCATCCAATGCAAGACTAAAACTGGTAGCGTTTTTCAAATCATGAAGCAACTGCTCAAATATATCCCCGGACATATACTTTCAGCACGTCTTGCTACAGTCTACAGTCTGGTGAGAAAGCTGAAGGTCAGATATTTAAAAAAAATCTTCTTTGTTTTTAAATTCAGCAAATAATGAATCTGCACATTCTTGAAAACAAAGTAACAGTTTCACCACCTGAATATGCTTTTTGCTTTTTAGCAGCTATATCCAGCAAATATTAAAAGTTGCTTCAATAGCTTCAAGTCGCTTGAACTCAAAGTCGCTTGAACTCAAAGTCGCTTGAACTCAAAGTCGCTTGAACTCAAAGTCGCTTGAACTCAAAGTCGCTTGAACTCAAAGTCGCGTGAACTCAAAGTCGCTTGAACTCAAAGTCGCTTGAACTCAAAGTCGCTTGAACTCAAAGTCGCCTGAACTCAAAGTCACCTGAACTCAAAGTCGCTTGAACTCAAAGTCGCGTGAACTCAAAGTCGCTTGAACTCAAAGTCGCCTGAACTCAAAGTCGCTTGAACTCAAAGTCGCTTGAACTCAAAGTCGCTTGAACTCAAAGTCGCTTGAACTCAAAGTCGCTTGAACTCAAAGTCGCTTGAACTCAAAGTCGCTTGAACTCAAAGTCGCTTGAACTCAAAGTCGCTTGAACTCAANGCATCAACTGATGTCATCTGTAGCTTTGGAGACTCTTTCTCAAGATCCGCATCAACTGATGTCATCTGTAGCTTTGGAGACTCTTTCTCAAGATCCGCATCAACTGATGTCATCTGTAGCTTTGGAGACTCTTTCTCAAGATCCGCATCAACTGATGTCATCTGTAGCTTTGGAGACTCTTTCTCAAGATCCGCATCAACTGATGTCATCTGTAGCTTTGGAGACTCTTTCTCAAGATCCGCATCAACTGATGTCATCTGTAGCTTTGGAGACTCTTTCTCAAGATCCGCATCAACTGATGTCATCTGTAGCTTTGGAGACTCTTTCTCAAGATCCGCATCAACTGATGTCATCTGTAGCTTTGGAGACTCTTTCTCAAGATCCGCATCAACTGATTTGTGATATCTCTGCAGAGTTGCCAGAAATAGAAGTCTCGCTTATCAAACACACTGGCTTTTCATTTAACAATAAAAACAAATATTCCAGTTCCATTGAAGTGTTAAAACTAAGGTTCTCTTCTGTAACTTTCCATATTTTACTTTCCATTTTAGCTTTATCTTTAGATAATAAAAATGCTTACAATAATCTTTCGTACTGTCTCTCAGAATTTCTCCCTGACTGAAATGCATTAAATACAAGCGTAACTTTTATCCTGCTTTCTACTCCCGGAATTGATACTGCTCCGATCATTGAATACCAGGTACTAGTCTGATTTCGTCTAAAAAGCCCACCTTGACAGACTGCCTATTACGTTTCAAATAGTTTACATTCCCATCCAGTCGTTTGCGACACCTTTAATGGCCCAACTCTCGTCTTGTTAACTCCTATCTTTTTTCTTATCATGCCATAAAACCCAGTCATTTTAACACGTGTTGCTCACACATCTAGTTCATCTAAACCAGTCCATTGGTGTGCATTGACATTTGATGATGGCCAGCTAGCTACGTATCAAGTTACTGGACTTTAAGTTTCCGAATTCCGTTAGTAATGACGTTAGTAATGATACCTATACACCATGACCCCCCCCCCCCCCTTTAAAAAAATTCCTGTTACATGCAGGGCTTATTTCAGGTATATCTGGGGGTACTGCCCCCCCCCCCACCCCGGGAAGTCAAGTGTCCTCCCACCCTCCAAGTAAAATGTGTACAACAATATAACGATTATATATATTTTTGTATTAAAACGACTAAATTGTCCTTTTTTAACAGTTTTAAAAAGAAAAGTATCTGTTGCCTTTAACCGACTACAATTAGTGGAATAAATGAAATATCGCTAAACTCGATCCATATAGTAATATTTAACGCTAATTTTGTTAATGGCGAACAGTATTCCATTATAAATATCCCACTGACCGTCCAAATTCTTACTTCCGTTGTTCGCACATATTGATATTTTTATTCATTTATGTTGGACTTCTTCACAAATTTAAAGACTTTAATAACTCCGTATTAAATTACCTTCAAATCAAGATTAAGGACTACGATTCTAATAATAGTTCTTGCTAACTATAAGGCATGCACAATTTTCAAATTACATTTAATCATAAAAGTATGACTTTTAAAGTAAGGATAGTTGTTAATTACAAATTTAATGGGCCATTAGCCTTTAAAAAATATTGTTATCAGCATAACTATATATTTATTCGATTCCCTGGTCCCAGTATGTTGAGTTATATAAAACGGAACCCCCCCCCCCCCCCCCCCCCAAAAAAAAAAACCACGAGATTTTAGTAAAACTTATGAATTTATCGGGAGCATACAAAAAGAGCACATTTAATTAATTATTATATCGAAAGCGTTTGTGTTTTCTTTAAATGTGCTTCTTTGTAAAAAGTTTCCTGAATAACAGAGGTTTAAAAAAATACTTAGCCTATATTTATTATGTCCCACCTATTTGCACGGATTTAAAAGAAATAAAATATTTTATTCTAGATGAGAATCTATCAGAATCTATTTAAAAAAAAAAAAAGATTTTTGTGAACTAGGATTTCGATTGGACTATCATGCCAAATCTATAATTTTTTTTTTGTTGTACTAGTTTTAGAAAAAAAATATTATTCTTAATTTGTTCAATTTAAAATAAATTCTGAGGATTTGGAAAAAAAAGGTTTTAAAGTATATCTAAGACGTAATTTGTAATTTATCTGAAAAAGTTATAGCATTTTGAAATTCCAAATAAACTTTTCAATTAACTAAATATTGTGAAATTTTATATTTTATTTTTATACGATTTCCTTCAGATAAAATCGGAAATTAATAGATATGTAATGTTATTTTATAAACCACGCATGTTTTCTTTACATAATAATGCAGTTCATATACGACATATGAAGACGACCCATTTTAATAGCCCATAAAAATGTATAGACCTTTATACAGTTTTTTCCCTTTTGACTTTGGTAAAGCTTTGAAATATTTGGAAAATGCACTTATTATAAGTATTTTTTTTTTCGTTTGCGTTCAACATGTAAAAATGATGCCAGCAGGGCTTTTTTGTGTCCTTGACCCCCACCCCCTTTTTAAAAAAAAAAAAAATTAAACTAATTTATTAACTATGTAGTTAACCTCCAAAATGTTTAAATAAAACATGAAAACCACATACTATTTAGTAAAAATAAAAAAAAATTAATATTTGCATAAGTCAAACAGAGTTGTCACTCGACTTCTTGAGGCCCCTTTGCCACTTTTCGGTTTAATCCTCCCCCACATTGCATTAAAATATGATAAGTGAGAGAATCTCCACATCACATCTTTGGCCTACTGCAGACTTATGGCTTGCTGGGCCCATGCGGTCTTTCTATGGTTAAGTGAAATTTTATTTAAAAAAAAACTACAACAACAAACTGGCAGCTCTTCCGTTGCTCTTCAATTAAGTGTAGAATTTTGCAAAACTAAATTAAATTATTTACTTAAGTGCATTTTTGCTACTTATGAATTCATCAAAAATTTTCTTGGAACTATGAAAATTAAGAGGCAATGATAAACTAAGGAAAATGCCTACCCTCAAGGCCACCACAACTGGGATAAATTTAGTTCACGTCCCCCTGGTTTGGCGTTAAAGATGCCTTTGATTCTTATTATGGCTAATTGTGGCACTTCCCACACGAACGTTTGAAATGTCACTTCACAATTGTCTGAAAGAAACACTGAATTCAAGTACCCAAAATACACCCCTGCAGTTTGAATTGACGCGACTGTCTTGAGCACCCTCAGTTTATGCACCCAATTTCTTCACGCTAATCAGTGTTACAGTATGAATTTGAATATAAGCTTGTGCCCAATGATAACCCTGGGGCACGCCACAACCGGGGGAGGGGGGGGGGAATTCACTTTATGTATGGCACTGGCACCAAAATGCCAACTGCGGACCCTTAACAATGTCTTCCCCCCGATCAAAAAGTCTAATAATAGAAACATTGAATTCAAATATTCTCCAAAAGGTGCCTCTTGATTTTGAAGCAATTAAACAAATTCTGGGGAGAAGACTCCCCAGTCCCCTCTACTGCTCAAGATTCATCTTATTTACTTATGCCTTCTGGGGCATACATAGGCCGTCCCAGTAGCAGTGAATTGCACCCCTTTAGATGGCTTGTTCATATCCGTATTCTATCAACCAAGCTAAATTCTGAGAACAATCCAAGAAATCCTGTCTACATGTACTCTTTGAAATAAAATAACCCTGTGACTTCTCATTTCTAATTGATAATATTGTTTATTTAAATGATCTGACTGGGTCTAGCAGTAAAACGTTTACACAAGGGTTTCCCAACCTTTTCTACACCCCTGCGGACTACTAGTTGTTTGAATTATTCTTGCACCTCTTAAATACTAGTTTAGGTCAATAGTTGGGCTACCCTGGTTTACATTTTTTGTCTGAACAAACACAGTTAACTCATATGTTCCAAGATGCTGATCCACACTACTAAACTGCTGATAAATTCAGAAGCCTAGTTGTGCTGATAACTCTGCGTAGCCAGTCCCAAGCCCGGGTGAGAAAGGAGGAGGGTTGGCCGAAGGTTGGCAAAATCTCGACACCACGTGTTCGCCTTGAGACCTACGGAAAGCGCACTTTCGCATTTGCTGCACATGGCCCAACAATTTGGAACGCCCTTCCTGTCGCTCTTAGAAACAACCAGACACTGGCATCCTTTAAAACCGATTTAAAGACAGATCTATTTCGCAAACACCGTCTGGGATGATGTTGTTTACCACATTTTCCAGTTAATGCATATTGGCTATGTTGCTTATGGTTGAAATGGGTAGAAAGACTTTGACTTGGTATGCTTGTAATTAGTTTTTGTAGTGTTGATTTTGTTTTAAATGTGGTAAATTATAGATGTGGTTATCTTTGTACCGCGCTTCGAGCCTTTGGGGATGAACCGTGTCTTTCAAAAAAACTTTATTACTATTATTATTAAGGGCTAATAACCCTTCCCTGTAAAAAAGCCTTGCTCCAAAAACACGCACAAAGATTTCAAAAGGAAACTCGGACCTTGGAAAGGATGTGTCTCCTAACAGAGAATTAATGAAGCTGGGTGGCCAAAGCCAACTGGAAACCATCCGGTGGACAACCATCCTCTCCACTAGGACCACCACCAGTCTAGAAACATGGAACGTAAGGACCATGTTCGAAACTGGAAAAACTGTCAAAGTTGCTGCTGAAATGCAGAGATACAAACTAGCCATCATAGGAATAAGCGAGTCTCGATGGACAGGCTCAAGTCAGATAAAGCTCAGCACGGGGGAACTGCTGCTATATTCAGGCCACGAAGATGAAAATGCGACTCACAACCAAGGAGTGGCACTCATGCTTTCCAGAACTGCCCAGAACGCACTTATAGGGTGGGAAGCTTACGGTCTTCGTATAATCAAGGCAAGATTTAAGACCACAAAACGAAAAGTCAATATGGACATCCTACAGGAATATGCTCCTACCAACGATAGTAAAGAAGAGGACAAAGAGGATTTCTACAACAGACTGCGGACCCTTGTCCAAAAGTGTCCTAAGAGCAATATGGTTATACTCATGGGCGACCTAAATGCGAAAATAGGCAGCAAAATAAAGGCTATGAAGAATGCATGGGAACACACGGAATGGGAGAGATGAATGAAAAATGGTGAAAGACTAGCAGATCTATGTGCTACAGATGGACTGGTCATCGGAGGAAGCCTCTTCATGCATAGAAGTATCAACAAGGCGACATGGATATCACCAAATATGTCAACGGCTAACCAAATTGACCATATCTGTATCTACAATAAGTTTAGACGATCTCTACAAGATGTTAGAGTAAAAAAAAAAAAGGAGGGGGGGGAAGATGTTGCCTCAGTCCATCATCTACTGATTGACAAATTAAGGCTTAAACTGAAAAAGAACTGGACAAGCGTGGGAAGTAAGCGCCAACGTTTTAACACCAATCTCTTGAAAGACGAATCCAAACTAAATGAGTTTAAACTTACCATTTCCAACAAGTTCCAGATCCTATAAGAACTAGGCAATGAGGAAACAACTGACCAAAATTGGAAATATATCAAATAGATATTCACGACTACCTGTGAAGAAGTGTTGGGCCCTAAGCAACAAACGAATAAAGAATGGATTTCTGCTGAAACCATGGAAAAAAATCCAATATAGGAAAAAGAAGAAGGCAAATCTAAACAATAGCCACACTAGAACCAAAAAAGGCCAGAGCATCAACAGAACACTCAGAAGCAAATAAAGAAGTTAAACGTAGTATAAAGACAGATAAAAAAAAACCCGAAATACATATAAGGATTAGCAAGTGAAGCAGAAGAGGCAGCTTACCATGGAAACACAAGATAATTATTTAGTACAATCAGAAATTTATCTGGACAGTTCAACACTCCATAGAGACCAAATTAAAACTAAAGATGGGAAATCAATACCTGATGAAGAGGGTCAAAAAAAAAAAAAAAAGATGGATAGAGCATTTTAAAGAACTCCTAAACCGGCCAGCCCCACAATAGGCAGCTTAACATGGAAAAACAAAATAATTATTTAGTAAAATCAGAAAATTATCTGGAAAGTTCAACACTCCATAGAGACCAAAATAAAACTAAAGAAGGGAAAACAATACCTGATGAAGAGGGTCAAAAAAAAAAAAAAAAAGATGGATAGAGCATTTTAAAGAACTCCTCAACCGGCCAGCCCCACAACACACACTCAACAGCGGAACAAGATCTATAGATTGCAGCACACCCACAAAACAAGAGATATGCAGAGCAAATAAACAACTAAAGAAAGGCAAGGCAGAATACCGGCAGAAGCCTGGACAGCAGATATTACGACTATAACTGAAATGCTACATACGCTATTCAAGGAAATATGGTAATAATATAAAGTTAATATCAACTCATGTCTCCGAATGATTCTTCCAATCCGCTGGCCCAACGTCATCACCAACGAGGATCTCTGGCGGCGCACACAACAAGAACCAGTGGAAGAGTTAGTCTGCCAGCGCAGATGGAGATGGATTGACCACACCCTTAGAAAGCCCACATCCAGTATCACGAGACAAGCCCTCACTTGCAACCCACAGGGCAAGAGAAAAAAGAGGTCGACCCACAATGACTTGGAGAAGGGAACTGGAAGCAGACACCAAAAAGAATGGGCACAACTGGGGATAGCTGGAGAGACTTGCCCAAGACCGGGATGCCTGGAGAGCCTTTGTTTGTGGCCTATGCCCAAGACGAGACGACAGGTGATGATGATGATAATGATGAGTTGCTCTGATGCGCACCAGGATGCCGTCTTGGTATGCCTATTTTTTATGTGACAGTTTGCCTTTTTAAGTTATGTAACTGAATATTTTTATCACTAGTATTTTGTATCATTGAGTTTTAAAGCGCACTTGCACTATTTCTATAATGACTACATGGTGTTAATTAATTTTATTTCCTTTATTGATTTTTTACATGATTTTCTGATCTTTAACTACTTTACTTTCAGTGTAATGGGCGATTTTATATTGTATGCATGCCAGCACCCCCTCTCTCCCCTCTCCCCCCTCTTATAGCTATTACTATTACTTTTTATATACAAGATTTCTAGGAACAATTTTTTTTAGAGATTGTTTAATTAATAAAATATTTCTCCTTCATAAAACATAGGGATACCAAACATAGCTACGGTAGTATAAGTGTTAACTTACAATATTTGTGAATATACTACGTGCTAAAAAGATTATTAGGTTAAAGTGTGTATATTTTTCACAGAGCTATAAATATACTATGATATTTTTGTACATGTAACAGGAGAACTCTCTTATAAATAAAATCACGCAATTAAAACTGTTAGGAAAATGGCAGCTGTTCATAAAGCTTTATTTACTTGGTTCATAATATTGGTATTTTTTATTATTTTCGTTCTGAGAGCTGATGGAAAGGTGGAATGTAACTGGTTTCTTATATTCATTCCAATGTGGCTTTTTGATGGAGCTGTTATTACGTACATTATTGGTAAAATAACTATTAATTGCCTAGTTGGTTACATTTTTGTTGTTTGTTTTTCGTTCTTTTGTTTTGTGCGTTACACATGCGACAATGACCAATGCTGAGGTGAGTACGCAGGTAGCTTGTGAGTTCTTATTGTGCCTTGGAAATTTTAGGAAATGCGCAGCCCATCTGGGGTATTAATTAATTAATATTTCAATTAATTAATATAATGAAGGTCATAGTCATAGGCCAAATTTAACTTATTTTCTTATTTTAACTTGGACTTGGCCTGCTTAGTCTAGTCACTAGCCTTTGTTGAGAAAGCCTTTGCCCTTGCCTTTACAGTGAGGCTTGCCTAAGTTGTCCTAACCTTGGTCTTAGTTATCTATTTTGGCTCAGTACAAGTTTGGTTTTAGTTATATCATTAATTGGCTAAAACAGGCAATTCATGCCTTGTTGTCATTATAGATATTATATATAGGTTATGTGTTTACATTAAGTTTCTGAGTTGAATTTATCCCCCTTTGTGTTGTGGTCACTAGAAGGGGATGTTTTAAATTAAAATCTAATTGGTTGGTTAAATATAATATTTAAATTTTTCGGCATTTTGGAAAATGAGTATATATTATTGATTTTCTGACAAAATCCAATGGTGGAACTTGAAATAAAGTGTGTAAAAATGTGTTCTATGAAACTGTAAGTTGGTTTTTCATTATTTTAAAATTATTTTATATTGTTTTTCTTTATTTTTACATTTTTCTTGACCAGTGTGTAACTATAGCATCATACATGTTTTAGTTGAGGGAAACAAGCATGTACCGCATTACGTGAGGAAAGGGAGTGACTGCAGGTCATTGACGCTTTTTGCTAAATATCCAGATCAGTGTTTCCCAAGCTTTTTGGTGCTATGCCCCATCTTTCTAAAATTAGTATGCCCCCTTTGTAGTATATATACAACTTAATGTAGTTTTCAACACTTCGAACGCTTATTCTAAAATGAGAGTCTAATGAGTCTCTTTTTAACCCTATCTACCTCAACTGGGTGTAAAATACATCCGGAGACAGACTGTGATTGCTGATATCTTGAGTTTTCTTTTAACTCTTTTCCTCCGTATCAACCTTCCCATCGTCGATTTGAAATGAAGATTTTGGCGTATCAACGATGGGATCGTGGATGTATAAAAACCTGTTTATTTTGGTTCTTTTCTTAGCTATTGGTATTTAGTTATTTTAAATCAATTCTAGAATGATTTCCCTTTCATAAACATCCGGTTTTACTGTGTTTGAACGAAGAACGAATTGTTTGACGCGGTTTTTTGATTGTCCATTTTATTTTTGTTTACAAACATGAAATCTTGACCTGACCCATCTGGTGATCGATCTAATAAAATAAAGGTGGAAAATGTTGCTCTGATGATGATTCAGACAGTGATTTTATGATTTCAAATGCAGCGGCTGATTCTGTTGAATCGTATGATTATAATCCTAGTACTAGTATTTGACAGGGTTCGGCATGTTGCTTTATGGGCCACCATGAGGCACTACAACATCAACACAAACCTAACCAGCATGATATGCAACCTCTATGATAAGACCACCAGTGCAGTCTTCCTCAACAACAACATCGGAGAATGGTTCAAGACCACAGTTGGAGTACGACAAGGCTGCCTGCTCTCCCCCACCCTGTTCAACATCTTCCTAGAGAGAATTATGTCAGATGCTCTGGAAGCGCATGAAGGGACAGTCAGCATTGGTGGCAGAACAATCACCAACCTACGCTTTGCGGACGACATAGACGTGCTGGCTGGGAACGAAGAAGAGCTAGCCGACCTGGTAAAGCGTCTCGATAAGACCTCGTCGTCCTACGGCATGCTAATCAGTGCCGAAAAGACAAAACTGATGACAAATAATACCGCAGGCATCACCACTGAAATTAAGGTCGGGGAGGAAAGATTAGAGACTGTCGGCCGCTTCAAATACCTAGGAGCAATAGTCTCAGAAGAAGGCTCCAAGCCCGAACTAATGTCCAGGATTGCACAGACTACAACAGCACTAAAAAAGCTCAAGAAAATATGGAATGACAAAAATATAGCCCCCAGCACCAAAATCAGGCTGATGAACTCACTAGTCCTCTCCATTTTCCTGTATGCCTGTGAATCCTGGACATTAACAGCCGATCTTAAAAAAATAAAGGCGATGGAGATGAGATGCTTTAGAAGCATTTTTGGCATCTGCAATAGGGACCATATCTCCAATGATACAGTGAAAGAAAGGATTCGTCAGGCAATTGGGGAGTACGATGACCTACTGGTGACTGTGAAAAAATGCAAATTACAATGGTACGGCCACGTAACAAGGAAACAAGGGCTTTCCAAAGAAATATTGCAGGGCACCACAAGAGGAGATAGAAGAAGAGGAAGACAAAGAAAAAGGTGGGAGGATAACATCAAAGAGTGGACAGGACTAACACTGGGCGATGCAGTGTGTAGTGCTGAAGACAGAGAGAAATGGAGGAGGATGGTTCACATGTCATCTGTGGCGCCCCAATGGTCCAAGGACTAAGGGACATGAGGATGTACTAGTGACAAAATAATGAAATTGGTAATTCATCAGCTGATGAACAACCAGCCCCACCCCCAGCTAAAGGGCACATCTATATGGATTGTTTTTTAGGCTTACTATAGCTAAACCCAGATGGAAATATGTGACTAATGTATGGTAAATTTTCCATTTACTATTATAAATGTTAGTACATACAAGGATACAGTGCAATTATTTTCTAAATAGCAACAGATTGTTTCCAGTGGAATTAGTTAAATTTTTTTGCTAATTTTTTGTGTGGCGGTGACAATGGATAATGTGCTCTGAGGTTCAATTTTTTCTTTTTTGAAAGTTGATCTTTATTTTTTGTGATGCACATATGGATATAGTTCAGAAAAAAAACATTTTTGTTACACTTTGGATTATAATATATATTTCTCTTCATGTGACTTTGAATGAGCGTTTTGTGAACATTTGTTGAGTTTTTTTAAATAAATTTTTATTTTCCTTAAATCACAATCACATTTATTTATTAAAATTTAAACCCAAATCTTGTTTGCTTGCAAAGAGCATGCATTTCCCTTTAATTCCATACCAAAATGAATATTTTCTGATTAAAAACAAAAAAGTTATGAAGGTTTAGAGAAAACATAGTAGTGCGTAACAAAAACCCAAAATAGATAATTCCGTCAGAACGTGGAAAATAATTCCGGAGGGAAAGAGTTAATAATCTTTCTCATACTCGATTTAATCCACAAGGTAGTTGAAATGAACACCTTGGTGGATGCAATTGTTAAAGCATGCAAAAGTAACTTGTTTTTGGGGTCTAAACTTTTTTTTTCTACAGTCCTTAGCAACGGGGTGTAACACACCTGTGCATAATTTAATAGAATAAAACAGTGTCTAAACTGGCTTGTGAACATTTTTGCTTGATTGTTGTTTGTTGATTATTTGAGTATGTGTCATCCATAAAATAGGCTTTACATTTTGACAAAACTAAATATTCTGAATGCATTTAGGCACCACCAATAATAACATGTATAATAACTTGAAAGACCATTTCAAAACAGAACAGTCACATGTACACATGGAAAATGGGGCTTTACAGCTCAGCTTGAACAGTTTTTACATAAAAGAATAAAATGTTCTTTACAAATATGTCTGATAAACTTGTAAATTTGTTAAGTTTTCAAACACTGGTGAAGTTCTGCCTCACAATATCTTGATGCGTCGGGACGGATCGTCTCTACTTGCAGAAGGATGAGGAAATGTGCAACGTCAGTATTGACTGTCTGTTGTCTTCATGAGACAGTGAGTTAGTCTGATATTTATATTTAAATGCTACTCTTTATGCCATTGATGCCAAGTCAACAATGCTGAAAAACACAACCAAATGCCATCTTTTACTTTTAGTTTTTTGTATTCACAGAGAACACCTTCACCATTTGGTCCATGGCGAATATGCCTCCTTTGATTTTGTTGTTACAGAGCACAATCTCTGGTTTCTTGCATTCAGTTTCACTTTCTATATCTGGACGATTGTGTATTGTGTTCAAGAGCAATACATTTTTCTGCTTCAATCTCTGGTATTTGACAAGGTTGTTTCTAGTCTGAACAAAAACACTGATTTGTTGAGGGGCTTCTTTTGCTCGAACCCCTTGGGTAGAACGACTTGTTCCGTTTCACTGTTCCAACTAGGGTGAGTCTGTATTTGTTAAGCAAGTTGTAGGGGAATGTAATAATGGTCTGTTCTGAAATTTTGGCCACTTCCATGCAAGTCCCTTGTGAGAGATTTCACAGTCTCTTGGGATATTCCAACATTTTTCTTTGCAGGCTGAGCACTTGCATTTTTTTAGCCAAGGTATGGGCATCCTCTCAGAGGACAGTTCGAAGTCGATTCACAGTCACAGGCCCAGAAGATTTGTATTCCATATTTGTCGGGCTTGCTTGGCATATATTGAATAAATCTGCACCGACCCCTGAAACCAACCAGTTGCTCAGCTACTGTGATGTTCTCTTTGGAACATAATACCTCTCCGAATTTCTCAGGAATGCTTCTCATACATCTCTTATTATTGGATCAAAGATGTCACGAGCTAGAAAGGCTTGATTTAGTATCATTGTTGTGAAAACAAGTATGAATCAGAAGTTTGCTGAATCTTGTCATTGAATATGTGCCCTAACAATAGAATTTCCATCAACTGGAAAAATGCTGCTGAGATGAAGATTGGCATTGTGTAGTAGGAGTAGTATGCAGCCAATAAAAGTTTTCATCAGCCTTTGTCATTTGCCTCCTCTTACTTTCCCACCTTCTCTGTTGGTGCAGGCAGCTATTGTTCGATCATTTTTTTCATTAGTGTACAGAAGAAATGCTTTAGTGGGAGAAACTACATGATCCGTGAAGGGAGTTTGGTTTCAAGGCAACTAAATCAAGCAACATCGTAAAAAAGAAAATAACAAAGAGAACCAGAGGCGTAACTAGAGTGTTTGGTGCTCAGAGACAAGATTCATTTTAAAAAGCCTCCCTTTCTTTTTTTTCATCTCTCTGACCCATTATTTTAATCAAGAAATTAATATCAAAGCCCAGGGACATCTGTCCCCATCTGCCCTCCCTTAGCTACAGCTCTGAAGAGAACCATTTACTGTGAAATAAGGAATAGCCAGAAACACTTTTTTCTCATTAAAATAATTGTACGCGTGAGCTACAACCAGTTTGCTAGGGACAGGGTTTACAATATGTTGAGGTGGATAGGTTAAAATATTGAGGTTCTAAAGATTCTCCGTTTAAAATTCTAGTTAAATCATAGTAGACGATGGGTTTTCAAATTCGTGTCGACTTTTTTTTTTTTTTTTTTACAATTTGCTCCCCTTAACAATCAAATGGCCCCATGTTGGGAAATCAATATGTTGAGGTGGATAGGTTAAAATATTGAGGTTCTAAAGATTCTCCGTTTAAAATTCTAGTTAAATCATAGTAGACGATGGGTTTTCAAATTCGTGTCGACTTTTTTTTTTTTTTTTTACAAATTGCTCCCCTTAACAATCAAATGGCCCCATGTTGGGAAACACTGATCAAGATGGATACAATATAGTAGCTTAGCTCACCCCGAAATTTATGTACTAGCTGAAATTATACAAAGAAAGTGGGCAATCGCAGGTCATTAACGCTTAACAAATATTTATCCCGAAATGTATGTTCTGTCTGAAATTACACAAAGAAAAGGGGGAACCGCAGGTCATTTTGTCTTGTCAAATAATTAGATGCATACAATAAAGTACCTTTGCTTGCCCCGAAATTTATGTTCCGGGTGAAATTATTTCATTAAATCTTAATCTTTTGTTCCCATTTTCATTTCTCTCAGTAAATAGCTAAATCAGCATATTATCCCCCTTTCATCTCCCCATTTTGCAAATGCGTTTTTTTTTACTTTGTGCAAATTTGTGTAACACCATTTGAATAATGCTGGTCAACTGGAAATGGCTAAAAATTAAAATAGTTTTCGGAATATGCTTACATTTTGTTAATACTTTGGTATACCGACAATTTTTAAGTCATCCCTGAAAGGGAGATGTCAAATAAATAATTAGATTTCCTAAATTACAATCACTGGCTAAATATCTTTACTTAACTATGCTAAAATACAAGATTAATTAATATCTCTTTTAAAAAAAAAACTCTTACTCTAATCCCTGTGACATAGATAAAATAGGTGCTGGAAAACACTGTATATGCTCTATTTATACTATTTATACACCATACATTATGGTCATAAGTCTAAAGCTGAGCAAGAGTTCTGTAAGTCTTACACTTAGTCACTTACACTACTTACAGTACAATTTTGAACGGACCACTATCATTCAAAAATTGTGGTTTTAAGTTGATGAGGAACATTTCAAATAAAAAATCCATTAATTAATAGTGGGTTGGAAAGAAAAACATATTTGATTTGCATTTAGGTCAATAGGTATTTAGGTTTCTGACTTACTATTTCTGTATATTCTCTTTTACATTTTGTGAACACCTGTTTTGTTTGTTTCTGTGTCAGTTTACTTAGCACATTGTTGTGATATTTTTGTAACCATACCGATGTTAATGTTAATGCTCATTTCATTTTTATTTTACAGTTAACATCATCATGCACTTCCGATCAGCATACAATCCCAATGTGGACAGAAATGACATGACAAAACGTAGAAAATATGCACTTGTTATCTGCACTTTGCTGAAATTGGTTTTTCAGTTTTTACTCTGCCTACGACTTGAAAATTTTAACATCAGTCTTTATTTTGTGCTTATTCCTTTATGGACGCTGTTCATCGCTGGACTAGTTGATAATTTTTGTGTGTTGATAGCTCGTCATCCATACAGGTGACATAGGCCAAGAAGCTACTGCATTGTTCGTACTCAAGCCAACAATTGAAAAATGCAGTAGACCTATACGATATACAGTTATTTATTTATAAATTCAGTCACACATTAAAAAAGATTGTTTTAAGTCCACTGCCCTGCACCAAGGAACAAGTTGAAAATGATGCTAATCAGAGACAAAAAGGGATATTATTTTTGAAAAGAAGAAGAGAAGTTGATGTCTTTGAGTTTAATGTGTTCTCTAATTCACAAGGATAATAGCGAAAATACAAAACAGTTATGTTCTTTCATTCTATTGATTTTCTGATTCTATGAAAGGAGTAGGGCGTCTAATTATTGAAATGCCATAATCATATTTTCACATTATATGACACTAAGTTAGCGTAAGGGGCCATACATATATTACGAATGCCCTGAAAAGGGTTGATGATTTGGAGATTTTGCATATGGCTGCATATGAATTGGAGAGGGTCTAGGAGTCTAAGCAGAAAGTACATAGATTTATGCACAAAATTTCCAATGATTATGCTGAAATTTTGACTGTCTCTAATATCTCTAATAAAGCCGGCTGTCAATCTATAAAATCAATGATGGCTAATTATTTTCAAATAGCCTACGACTTGAAAATTTTAACATCAGTCTTTATTTTGTGCTTATTCCTTTATGGACGCTGTTCATCACTGGACTAGTTGATAATTTTTGTGTGTTGATAGCTCGTCATCCATACAGGGGACATAGGCCAAGAAGCTACTGCATTGTTCGTACTCAAGCCAACAATTGAAAAATGCAGTAGACCTATACGATATANCCCCCCCCCCACCCCCGAAAAAAGTGACATGACGCCCCAGGTTAAAATTGCCTCCCTGTGGCGTGTATGTCACAAGTTAGAAAACTCTAGTTTATAGTGACTTGACTTTATTTAACTGCATTGTACGTCTTAACTTAATATATATAAGAATAAGCTAAGCTGACCGTAGCTCCAAAAAAAAAAAAAACCGAAAGTATTTAGATACGGTACTTTAACCGCGAAAGTATTTAGATATTTTCGGATTCTTAAAAACAATCATAGTTCTTTTCTATTATTTTACGGAAATTGAATAAATTTAAATGCGCTAAAAATATTATATATCCGCTTTTATTTTAGTAAAAATTTAAGAATTATTATTATAAATTACAAATACATTTAAAGTAACAACTAAGGAGCTATTTTAAGCCTTTTATCCGTATGTAAAAGTTATGAAAAAAACTATTAATAAAAAAATTATGATTCAAGAATTGCATCGTAATCACATTTATCGGGAAAACCCAAACATCTGTTATTTTTAGTGCGTTGTTATTATTGCAAAATCAAAATAAAATTAATTAAATAAATACTCAAATGACGTCATAGCGCGATTGCCTATTTTAGCCACAAGTTTCTTTGATTTTATAACCGTGCGTGACAAAAACGATAATGATTATAATGTTCTTCTTAAAAGTAAAATTAATACATAGCCTATAATACCGGCATATAATTTATTGCTTTTTAAATTGCTAAAATTAAATGCAAATTTAACTTTGTATTTTTTAAATTTATTAAGTTTTTAATTTTTATTCATTCCAAAAATATACTTTTATGAAATTTATAAAGGGGTCGTCCATTAATTACGCCAATAATTTCCCCGCAATTTTTACCCCCTGTCAACAACTGTCAAACTTTTGATGCCAAATCTACCCTTTATTTAAGCCAACATTTTATACCCCCCCCCCCCACTAAGAAAATTAATGATAATATCAACCAATGTATAAATACGTTTGATTGTGTGACTCTGTGGTCATGTAGTTTTAATGACGCAAAATTGTCGGAAAAACATTTGATGACATTTTTAGCTTATAATTGTAAAGTTAATCAACAAGTTACAAAGTTTTTTCACTTAAAGTTTATTATGCAGAATAAATGAAAAGTTTGTTAAAGAATAAATATAATTGATTGTGGAAGTATACATATAATACTTTTCAGTATAGCTGACGATTATAGTATGTATAGTTTCTAGCTGCTATTATTTTCCCATGGAGTAGCCATGTGTTGCTCTATCGTAACAATGGGCATCAGGGACATCATTTGGGTAGGGCATGGGGGCATTTGCCCCCCCCCCCTGATTTTTCTAGTTTTATTTAAATTGCTAAGTACGGTACTGTGGCGCCTTCAGTAATAAACAACTTAACAAGCCGACCAAGTTTTCGTTTTGCCCCCCTCCCTTCCCCTGAAAAAAAACCCTGAAATGACGCCCCTGATGGGCATAGTCTATAGTAGCTAATTTATCAATTTCATCTTGCGGAACTGAGAGTGGATTATTCCGACAACCCCTGCGACGCCCCTGATGCCATCACTGAAAGCGCACTGAGCATGCTAAAATAGCATGGATACTTAGCGCTATAGAAGTATTCAATCAATCAATCAATTAAGAGAAAAATGACTAGTGCAGAGATGCCAACTTTTGACTTCTCTTGCACTAACAAAGTGTGCTAACATTCTGACCAGCCATCTGCAGTGCACAGACAGACACATACTAAATAACTCTTATATTGTTAAAAACCTAAACATATATGACTATTTACACTCATTAAATTGTTTAAAATAATGTAAGAACCAGTTAATTGTTAAGATTAAAATTTTAATTGAAAAAACATGATTGTTGACTTCAACTAATCTAAAAAAAACCTTCCACTCCCTTGTCAACAACTGACAAACATTTCCACCCCCCCTCCTCTAATTTGTTGACGTAATTAATGGATGCCCCCAAAGTAGTAAAAACTTTTTCAATATACTTTTAATAAGAAAATGCCGTTTGAGACAGTGCAGCGCAACTCCATAGCATGCACTATTGCACTGATCACTCACCCCCAACTAAGCACAAAGCATGTGTTGTTAGGAAATGCCCAAAAATTGTTTTTGTGAAAGTAAGGGGGTTACAATCCCGTGGGTGATTTGATTCATTTTTGTGAAACTCTGTTTGGGGGTGGGGGGGGGGGGAGAGGGGAGAGGGGGAGTAATACGATACATTCGTTTGCCCAAGGCAGCACAAGATAAGCCTCAGAATGAATTTGATAAATAGTTAACCTTCTTACATGTAATTACGTTTGTTAACTTCATTGATTTTCTTAATTGCTAAAATGAGAATATAACATCTATTTTTTTCACAACTGTAGTGTCATTAGATTTAACGCTATTGTCATCCACGTAAACATGTATACCCCATATTTCCTACCCCCGATATATATATGTACCTAAGAAGGTTAACTATTTATCAAATTCATTCTCATTCAAGGGTAGAATTATGTAGAATTATATTGTTAACGTCATTGATTTTCTTAAGTGCTAAAATGAGAATATCAAAACGCCATCATTTTACACCAGTGACATTTCAATTTTGAAAATAGAGATGGATTAAAAATTTCTTTGATGAGTTAACATTTTCTTACATCTATAAACAGACAGACAGATAGATAGACAGCTGGGTGTTGCCTGCTCATGCGTCGAAAAACCTTCTAATTTATTTGTGTACTCACCAGACGGAAAAAAAATTTAAATTTTTTTTTCTTTTTCAAAATTACTTCAAAAAACGTAATTGAAACACAAAGACATTTTTTTTTTCTTTGAGTGGGATTATAATTAAATGTGTTTTTTTTGTTTTTTTTGTTTGGTGAGAGCCGAGTGTACTTGGGAGGAGGGTGCCCAAAAAAAGTACGGGTGCCACAGGAGCTGAGGATTAAATGTAATTTTTTTTGGCCTGCGTAATATATGAATGGCCCCTAAGACTAAGATTTTAACTTTGGGTGGTCTTTTTGAAGTGAACCCCAAAATAGTGTTTGCACTTTTGCATATGGTTTATGAGCATTTGAGAAATGAGTTCTTTTCAATGTCAGATTTGATGAACGTGATGATAGCTCTGAGAAGCTCTGGAGATGATGTTTGTTCACAGTTTTAGTAGTAAATATTAGTTGAGGAAATATTTTCTTTGTTTTAATAATTAGAAGCCATCATATTAGTACATAGAATGATTTGATGAGCTCTATCTGGCATCACATATTAGACGAACTGAGTCTGGGCTTGACACTGCATTTTGTAATGTTCGAAAATCGATGAATTCTGTTTCAAGCCCCGTATAAAAAAACCACAACTTTTACCGACTGCTTCATTTTTTAATGAACTATTTTGTTTCTCAGCTTCATAATCACTGTTGACACTGCAATGATACCAGGTGTTGTAATGAACCCGCCTATTCCAAAGACAGCAAGAAGTTTGTGCTGGTGTCATGTCAACTCAGTGCCATTCAGATACTGTTGCACACTGTTATTTCCTCTTCCAGCCCATCTCCAACCTCCAGAAAAGTACAAGAAGTATAAAATCCTTAAATTGATCTGTTGCAATTTTACTTTGAAACCACTCACTAGAGAAAACCACCAGGAAATACAATACTTCTAATTAATCTCATTACCCCACTTTCGCTTTCTCCTAGGGTTGTCTGGCTTGCCATAATCTTATAGTTTATGTAGCTTTTACTTGACTACTGCTGTTTAGCTTGTTTATGCCGGATACTTATTTATAAAGTTAATTATAAAGACTGTCTAGCAGCGCCTGATTGTCCTTGTTGGGAATGGTGGAGGGAAATTTTCCCCCATGGCGACGGGCCCCCCCCCCCCGGACGCAGGTGAAAAGGGCTTCAGTATATCATCGCCTGTCCTTCACTGGGGGTGATGTTGTATTACTTCTATAAAGCTACGAGGCGCTGTGTTGGCTGCGCTCAGGGGCCTCAAAGGCCCAAAATCAGACCCTGCTTTGCAGAGCATTTGAACAATGTAATGATACCGGTAATAAAAATATAATTTTGAACAATAAGTCATCTTTTTTTGTTTTCTTTAGCGATGTATGCCATTTATGTATTAATCACATAAACAACATTGTTGCATCGATTGTGGTTCGAACATTGGGCATCGCTAACCTTTATAATATAGCGTAAATATACTATATATATGTACACACCCGTGATGGAGGGAGATGGCGAATGTTGACAGAAACGTGAGGGGTGGGGGATGGCAGTTAAAAAATGTGCAAATCCAAAAAAAAAAAAGAAAAGAAATTACGGCAGCTAAGGTTTAAATTAATTTTAATGCAATTTACAATACAGCTTTTCAAAAACAGTTTTTGTTTGTGTGTGTGTGTTTATTTCTGATTGACATTCTGCATGACCATTGCAGCCGCGCAGCACATAGACACATGCACATTCATTTCAATAGTTCAAAACTCGATTCATGGATTAACCAGTCAGCCCGCACGCGCTTCATTGGCATCAGTGACGTCACACTTGTTTTATTCACTCCATAGATTGAAACACGGAAGCCTTCAATTTTACGACACAGTACTGCATGCCGCAAATACACCAGCAAATAGCGTTAAGTTGTGCAGTTACAAAAAAAAAAAAAGGGGTGGGGGACAACAGGCAAAGCGTCTAAGACAGGAGTCGGGAACCTATGGCTCGCGAGCCAGATGTGGCTCTATTGATGGCTGCATCTGGCTCTCAGAAAAATGTTCGATTATAAAAATTTTTTTCTTTAGACTCCTTTGATCTACATATTAATTGTATATCAATATTTGATTAGCAGCAGCATAATAATGTTATTAAAAGAATTCAGAGACACAATTAATACATTTTTAGTGTTGAAATTACATAAAATGCACACATTTACTTGAATTTTTAGTTTTAAACATAATGTATGGTTCTCACAGAATTACTTTTCAAAATATGTGGTGTCCATGGCTCTCTCAGACACAAAAGGTTCCCGACCCCTGGTCTAAGATGTCGTCTGAACGCCATGTAAAGCTGAACAAACTATTTAAACGGATATTCTTCTTCAAGTTTCTTAAGACATGACAATGTAACTTTAAGCAGCGCTTCATTCTTATTTAACGTCAATCTTAAGGCGCCCATCCATACCATCAACAGTCTTGTTTTCGTTATAGTTATAAGTAGAAAATGTCAGAATTTTCCCGCCAATAATATATTTTAAGCTGAGCGATGAAAAGAAAATGGATACCGGTAGCTATAAAATATAATAAATAGAAAACAGTGTCTGTTGAAAATAAAAATACACGTCACACATCAAAACTATGGCCGAAATATAATACTGTACCCGGTATTAAATTTAAGTAGAGACCATTAAAAACATTATTTTTACATCGTCACAAAATAGAGTGACAAATTATGGTTCTTTTATTACTGAAACAGAAAAACAAACACTAGGAGCGACCAGCAATCGTCATCACACGCACAATTATGGACCTAAATTATATCATTTGATCTCAGAAATTTGGATATTGTGTCTCTCATTTAAAACCTGCCAATGAAAACACTAAACCCAATGAGCGTAAGAACATTTTGATGGTTTATTCGTACACACACACACACACACACACACACA
>CAXITT010001172.1:5390-37866 GCA_964033795.1 Lymnaea stagnalis | reverse complement strand
CCCGCCCCGAGATATAGCTGAAAGAAACCCTGCACTCGTCACAGGATCATGGCCTCATGCTTCTAGGGGCCTTACGCTTCTAAGATACTCTTTTAGAGGCAATATACTTTACATATTGTTAATTAAATTGAACATTGAAAGATTTTGGCAATTTAATTTAATTTAAAGTCAGTGGACCCACGATTTTATCGGAAGATTCCAAAATTAAGATTATAAATGCGAATCACACATTGTATAATTCTTAAAGGGGAATAACTCTCGTCAACACGTTTTACTCCTCCCAGATTTGAATGGAAAAAAAACAAAGTAAGAAATTGTGTTTACAATCTTGTTAGACTAGGATGTTAATCCCGGGCGGTAATAACCCAAGCTACGCCACTGCTGCGTACTCAGTACCGGTACCGGTAGTGAAATTAGTGGAGAAAAGCAGAGCAGTACCGTCTGAAGGCATGGGTACATTGCGCACTCGCCCAGGGTCTCCCGCCTCTAGGTAGCCTCATAGCCTCTAGGTAGCCTCATACTCGAGGGGCCTCTGCCGCTATGGGGCATCAAGGTAGCATCATGCACAGTATTTCTTTCACGAATCTCTCGGGGTGGGGGGGGGGGCGGGGGCTGCCGCCTCGGAGGAAGTCCAGTGCCCCTCCCCCCGGGGAAAAATGAATACAAAAAACGAAAATATATTTTATTTAAAAAAACGACTAAATTGTTAATTACAATTTTTTAAAAGTAACTGGTGCCTTGAATCTATTACAATTAACTTAGTGAAAGATATGAAATATCAATACACTTAATTTATTAGATTATATATATATTTAACGCTAATATTGTTTGAGGCCTATACCCTATTCGATTATAAATATCGTACTGTGTCGAAAATTGACCGCTTCTGATATTAAGCAGAAATCTTACAATTTGTTGTTCGCTTGTATCTGTATTTTTATTTTTAGCAGCTTCACAAGTTAAAAAATTTAATAACATGGTATGAAACTACATTTATATTAATATACATTTATATAATTTTAATATAGTTCCCGCGAAGTATAAAACATGTGCAATCAGTGTGCACGGATTTTTGTATTTAATTTCTTTTCATAAGAGAATCCAGTTCAAGAACTGAAATGCTGATAAAAACAGCAACACAAAAGTTTTGTGAACTTGCACTTCAATTATCACGCCTTTGCTTTTTTTTCAAATTTGAGGACCCTCGATCAAATTATTGATCATTTGTGCTCCTTGTTTGAATTCAGGGTGCGTGGGATCAGTGGGGTAGCTAGGGTTGGTGTCACAGGTGCGGTTAACTCATGGGTCCCCCCACCCACGACTTCTTGTTAAAATAAGTCCACAGTATAATTATGACAAGAACAAAATCAAATTAATTGAAGGTGAGGAGGTGTATGTATTGAAGAACTGTAGCATATACTTGGAATCGACCGACCACATCGTAGTTGGTATCAATGGAAATCTTAATGTCTCAGAATTTAGACACAAATCTCTAGCCCCCTGTCACTTACGAGCGTGACCAAACACTTCAGTCGGCGTTGCATCATGGTCAAAACGGGGTTTCTCATCTAATTATTTATAGGGCCCCTTTTTTTCTGACACGTCAACCTTGAACTTTTAATGAAGTATGCATTTGGGTTGGTTACATGTGTGGACAATTTACGTGTGATCGGTTATCCTTTTATGAAATTCAGTTTGACCGAGCAGTGTTGTCTCTTCTACCTCCCCAATTAAAAATCAAAGTGACATTACCAACACATTTTGATCTAAAAAAGTGCTGGGTGTAATTAAATACAATGATTTTTAACACAAAAATTATGATTTTCCTTTTACTTTGTTCCACGTAATTGGATTCTACAGATCATAGGGACATACTAAACTAAGGCTAACAGCATACCCTCAAGGGGCCCCACTAGCAGAATGAATTTATTGTTATAGATGGCGGTGGCGACGAAGTCAGAGCTTACCTTGGGCATCAAACTTCCTTATTTCGGTTCTGATAGATGCCCTGACCCCCTCCCCCGAACGCCTTAATTCTACCCCCACTCCCCAAAAGAAAACATTACCTGAAAGTAATTGGTCAAAACGCATAGGCCAACCTAGGCTATGATGCGTTTCATAACATGACTTGAATAGTGGGCTATAGACAGCTGTTTCCAGGTAAGGCGGTGCCCACGGCACACTAGTAAGACGATTTTCCGCCCTGGTCTATGTGAAGTACATGGTATTTTATCGTTTAATTCACTACTAAGTCCCTGTCACATTTTGCCACCCCTTGATATTGGCGCCAGGGGTGATTGACCCTTACGCCCCACCTTCATACGGTCTAGGTTATATAAAGGGTTAGGGGCCTCAGTGTATTACTGTGCCCAGGGCATCGACAGCTATAATTACGGTGTTGGTAACTAGCTAGTAAAGAAAACATTAGTGTTGGAAACATGACAATTCAACAGTTATCTGTCCTATTAATATTAATACATCTCATTTATAGCTTCGTGTTCTGGAATAAAAAAAAAAAAAAAGAAGTCAGATCTATACTCTATTGAATAGGAGCTCTCTAACACCAGTCTGTCTGATGGTCAGGGCCTGTACCGCCGGCTTATCGTATGGTCAGGACCTCTAACGACAGCATGCCTAGAAGCAAGGACCTATAACACCAGCCTGTTTGATGGCAAGGACTTCTAACACCAGCATGTCTGATGGAAAGGACCTCAAACATCAGCCTGTCTGATTGTCAGGACCTCTAACACCAGCTTTTCTGATGGCAAGGACCTCTAAACACCAGATTGTCTGATGGCAAGGACCTCTAACACCAGCTTGTCTAATTGTCAGGACATCTCACACTGGCTTGTCAGATTGCAAGGACCTCTAACGCCTGCCTGTCTGATTGCAAGGACCTCTAACACAATTGTGTCTGATGATCAGGACCTCTACCACAAGCGTGTCTAATGGTCAGGACTTCTAACACCAGCGTTTCTGATGGTCAGGCCTTCTAACACCAGCGACTCTGATGGTCAGGACATCTAACACCAGCTTGTCTATGGGTCAGGACCTCTAACACCAGCGTGTCTGATGGTCAGGACCTCTAACACCAGCATGTCTGATGTCAAGGACATCTAACACCAGCTTGTCTGATGGTCAGGAACTCTAACACTGGCTGGTCAGATGGCAAGGACCTCTAACATCGGCTGGTTAGATGGCAAGGACCTCTAATACAGCCTGTGTGATGGCAAGGACCTCTAACACAATCGTGTCTGATGGTCAGGACCTCTAACGACAATATGTCTGATAGCAAGGACCTCTAACGCTAGCCTGTCTGATGTTCATGACCTCTAACACCAGCCTGTCTAATGGCAAGGCCCTGTAACACGAGCTTGTCTGATGGCAAGGACCTCTAACACCAGCTTGTCTGATGGCAAGGACCTCTAACACCAGCCTGTCTGATGGCAAGGTCCTATAAAATCACCTTGTCAGATTGCAAGAACCTCTAACGCCAGGCTGTCTGGTGACAAGGACTTCTAACGCAATCCTGTCTGATGGCAAGGACCTATAACGCCAGCTGGTCTGATGGCAAGGACCTCTAACACCAGCCCGTCTGATGGCAAGGTCCTATAAAACTAACGTGTCAGTTGGCAAAACCTCTAATGGCAGCCTGTCTGATGGCAAGGACCTCTAACACCAGCTTGTCTGATGGTCAAGACCTCTTACACCGGCTTGTCTGATGGTCAAGACCTCTAACACCGGCTTGTCAGATGGCAAGGACCTCTAACGCCAGCCTGTCTGATAGAAAGGACCTCTAAAACAATAGTGTCTAATGGTCAGGACCTCTAACACAAGCTTTTATGATGGTTAGGACTTCTAACGCTAGTCTGATAGTCAGGACCTCTAAAACCAGCGTATCTGATGGTCAAGGCCTCTGACACTAGCGTGTCTGAGGGTCAGGTCTTCTAATACAAGCGTGTCTGATGGCAAGTACCTCTAACATCAGCCTGTCTGATGGCAAGGACCTCTAAAATCAGCTTTTCTGATGGCAAGGACCTATAACACCAGCCTGTCTGATCGCAAGGACCTCTAACACTAGCCTGTTATAGTATAGGTCCTTGCCATCAGCGTTTCTGATGGTCAGGACTTCTAACACCAGCGAGTATGATGGTCAGGACCTCTAACAACAGCTTGTCTATGGGTCAGGACTCTAACACCAGCGTGTCTGATGGTCAGGACCTCTAACAGTAGCTTTTATGATGGTCAGGACTTCTAACACCAGCGTTTCTGATGGTCAGGCCTTCTAACACCAGCGACTCTGATGGTCAGGACATCTAACACCAGCTTGTCTATGGGTCAGGACCTCTAACACCAGCGTGTCTGATGGTCAGGACCTCTAACACCAGCATGTCTGATGTCAAGGACATCTAACACCAGCTTGTCTGATGGTCAGGAACTCTAACACTGGCTGGTCAGATGGCAAGGACCTCTAACATCGGCTGGTTAGATGGCAAGGACCTCTAATACAGCCTGTGTGATGGCAAGGACCTCTAACACAATCGTGTCTGATGGTCAGGACCTCTAACGACAATATGTCTGATAGCAAGGACCTCTAACGCTAGCCTGTCTGATGTTCATGACCTCTAACACCAGCCTGTCTAATGGCAAGGCCCTGTAACACGAGCTTGTCTGATGGCAAGGACCTCTAACACCAGCTTGTCTGATGGCAAGGACCTCTAACACCAGCCTGTCTGATGGCAAGGTCCTATAAAATCACCTTGTCAGATTGCAAGAACCTCTAACGCCAGGCTGTCTGGTGACAAGGACTTCTAACGCAATCCTGTCTGATGGCAAGGACCTATAACGCCAGCTGGTCTGATGGCAAGGACCTCTAACACCAGCCCGTCTGATGGCAAGGTCCTATAAAACTAACGTGTCAGTTGGCAAAACCTCTAATGGCAGCCTGTCTGATGGCAAGGACCTCTAACACCAGCTTGTCTGATGGTCAAGACCTCTTACACCGGCTTGTCTGATGGTCAAGACCTCTAACACCGGCTTGTCAGATGGCAAGGACCTCTAACGCCAGCCTGTCTGATAGAAAGGACCTCTAAAACAATAGTGTCTAATGGTCAGGACCTCTAACACAAGCTTTTATGATGGTTAGGACTTCTAACGCTAGTCTGATAGTCAGGACCTCTAAAACCAGCGTATCTGATGGTCAAGGCCTCTGACACTAGCGTGTCTGAGGGTCAGGTCTTCTAATACAAGCGTGTCTGATGGCAAGTACCTCTAACATCAGCCTGTCTGATGGCAAGGACCTCTAAAATCAGCTTTTCTGATGGCAAGGACCTATAACACCAGCATGTCTGATCGCAAGGACCTCTAACACTAGCCTGTTATAGGTCCTTGCCATCAGCGTTTCTGATGGTCAGGACTTCTAACACCAGCGAGTATGATGGTCAGGACCTCTAACATTAGCTTTTATGATGGTCAGGACTTCTAACACCAGCATTTCTGATGGTCAGGACCTCTAACCCAGCGTGTCTGATGGTCAGGACATCTAACACCAGCTTGTCTGATGGCAAGGACCTATAACACCAGCGTATCTGATCGCAAGAACCTCTAACATCAGCCTGTCTGATGGCAAGGACCTCTAACACCAGCCTGTCTGATTGCAAGGACCTCTAACGCAAGCTTGTCTGTGGGAAGCACCTCTAACACCAGCTTGTCTGATAGCAAGGACCTCTAACACCAGCATTTCTGATGGTCAGGACCTCTAACCCAGCGTGTCTGATGGTCAGGACATCTAACACCAGCTTGTCTGATGGCAAGGACCTATAACACCAGCGTATCTGATCGCAAGAACCTCTAACATCAGCCTGTCTGATGGCAAGGACCTCTAACACCAGCCTGTCTGATTGCAAGGACCTCTAACGCAAGCTTGTCTGTGGGAAGCACCTCTAACACCAGCTTGTCTGATAGCAAGGACCTCTAACACCAGCCTTTCTGATGGCAAGGACCTCAAACACCAGCCTGTCTGATGACCAGGACCTCTAACGCAAGCTTGTCTGATAGCAAGCACCTCTAACACCAGCTTGTCTGATGGCAAGGACCTCTAACACCAGCCCGTCTGATGGGGAGGACCTCTAACGCCAGATCGTCTGATGGCAAGGTCCTCTAACACCAGCCGGTCTAATTGCAAGGACCTCTAACGCGAGCTTGTCTGATGGCAAGGACCTATAACACCAGCGTGTCTGAGGGCAATGACCTCTAACACCAGCCTGTCTGAGGGCAAGGACCTCTAACGCCAGCCTGTCTGATGGCGTGTTTCAAACTTGAAATGTCGTTCGTTGGTGGTTTGAATCAGAACTTATTTACGGTATCATTTTTTTAATCGATCACTTGCCATTTTGAGAATTATTAATTTAAAAAACCAAACAAATGTATGTGCTTGGTGGCGACCTATTACAATCATTCTAATGGGATAGTGCTTGGTGGCGACCTATTACAATCATTCTAATGGGATAGTGCTTGGTGGCGACCTATTACAATCATTCTAATGGGATAGTGCTTGGTGGCGACCTATTACAATCATTCTAATGGGATAGTGCTTGGTGGCGACCTATTACAATCATTCTAATGGGATAGTGCTTGGTGGCGACCTATTACAATCATTCTAATGGGATAGTGCTTGGTGGCGACCTATTACAATCATTCTAATGGGATAGTGCTTGGTGGCGACCTATTACAATCATTCTAATGGGATAGTGCTTGGTGGCGACCTATTACAATCATTCTAATGGGATAGTGCTTGGTGGCGACCTATTACAATCATTCTAATGGGATAGTGTTGAAATTATAAAGAGAGGGGGGAGAACTAAAATGACGCTACATTTCATTTGAAGCACAGTGAATAGAGATTTTTTTTAACGTGAGAATTAACAATCTTACGAAGTTTTTGCAATATGTTCAAACCGTTGAAGTAATCCAACACCGGTCTGACGGATGTACGGCTGCTTACAACTTATCATATTTAATATAAGTACAATAAAATCAAGTGAAGTACTCAGCCATGACGTCGTGTGAACTAGTAACACCCAAAACGTCACGGAAACTACTCTCATATGAACTACTCACCCCTGATGTCATGTGAACTACTCACCCCTGATGCCATGTGAACTACTCACCCCTAATGTCATGTGAACAACTCACCTCTGATGTCATAGAATTTAATCACCCCAGGGCGTCACGTAGACTATTAACCCACCTTATATCATGTGATGTCATGTGAACTACTCACTCCTGATGTCATGTGAACTACTTACCCCCTGGAATCATGTGAAACACTCACCTCAGGTGTCATTTTAACTACTTACTCCTGATGTCATGTGAATTACTCAACCCTGATGTCACGCTGCATATCATGTGAACTACTCAATCGCCTAGTGTCATGTCAACTACTAACCTACCTGATTTCATGTGAAATTTTCACCCCACCTCCTTTTTTCACCTTACGTCATGTGAACAACTCACTCACCCTGGCGCCATGTGAACAACTCACTCACCCTGGCGCCATGTGAACCACTCACTCCCCCTGGCGCCATGTGAACAACTCACTCCCCCTGGCGCCATGTGAACAACTCACTCCCCCTGGCGCCATGTGAACAACTCACTCCCCCTGGCGCCATGTGAACAACTCACTCCCCCTGGCGCCATGTGAACCACTCACTCCCCCTGGCGCCATGTGAACAACTCACTCCCCCTGGCGCCATGTGAACCACTCACTCCCCCTGGCGCCATGTGAACAACTCACTCCCCCTGGCGCCATGTGAACCACTCACTCCCCCTGGCGCCATGTGAACAACTCACTCCCCCTGGCGCCATGTGAACCACTCACTCCCCCTGGCGCCATGTGAACAACTCACTCCCCCTGGCGCCATGTGAACCACTCACTCCCCCTGGCGCCATGTGAACAACTCACTCCCCCTGGCGCCATGTGAACCACTCACTCCCCCTGGCGCCATGTGAACAACTCACTCCCCCTGGCGCCATGTGAACCACTCACTCCCCCTGGCGCCATGTGAACAACTCACTCCCCCTGGCGCCATGTGAACCACTCACTCCCCCTGGCGCCATGTGAACAACTCACTCCCCCTGGCGCCATGTGAACCACTCACTCCCCCTGGCGCCATGTGAACAACTCACTCCCCCTGGCGCCATGTGAACCACTCACTCCCCCTGGCGCCATGTGAACAACTCACTCCCCCTGGCGCCATGTGAACCACTCACTCCCCCTGGCGCCATGTGAACAACTCACTCCCCCTGGCGCCATGTGAACAACTCACTCCCCCTGGCGCCATGTGAACAACTCACTCCCCCTGGCGCCATGTGAACAACTCACTCCCCCTGGCGCCATGTGAACAACTCCCGCCCCCTGGCGCCATGTGAACCACTCACTCCCCCTGGTGCCATGTGAACAACTCACTCCCCCTGGCGCCATGTGAACAACTCACTCCCCCTGGCGCCATGTAAACCACTCACTCCCCCTGGCGCCATGTGAACAACTCACTCCCCCTGGCTCCATGTGAACAACTCACTCCCCCTGGCGCCATGTGAACCACTCACTCCCCCTGGCGCCATGTGACCCACTCACTCCCCCTGGCACCATGTGAACAACTCACTCCCCCTGGCGCCATGTGAGCCTCTCACTCCCCCTGGCGCCATGTGAACTTCTTACCCCATGACGTCATGTGAACTACTCACCCCCAGATCCAGTGCCCCTGGCCATTTTCTGAAGTCGCTGTCTGCTGCGATACAGAAGTCCACCGTTGAAGGACAAAATGGATCTCTAACTAAGCGGCACGTAACAGTAGCAATCAGGACAACCGCGTCTTTCACAGTGAGCTACAAATAACGTTGTCCAGAAGCGAAACAAAGGGCTGTGAAACGTCAATGTCTCTGTGTGGACGTTAGAGTCCACTTGGTTCTTTAGTGAGAGCTGTTAAAAATACATATAAATTAATTATTCAAACGGCTAGTTAAAAAAATGAAAAGATGGTCCGTCTGAAAAAGTTCCGAAGCTTATTCAGGTTTAATACCTTATGACGTAAGCGTCCTATCGGTACTTGGTAATTATTTACAAGCGTGGTTTAGTCATGTCAAATCAGTTGTTGTTGTTGTTGTTGTTGTTGTTGTTTTTTTTGTTGAGGGGTGGGTGGGGGAGTAAATATTTTTATCTCACTATGGGTGGACTTTTCAGAATGTCTAATTGTTCAGACCCGGACCAATGGCAATATGATAATATATAAGAACAAGGTATGCTAAAATTGAATTCGTAAACGGGATTTATTTTTGTGATGTTTTTTTTTTTGGTGTCGTTTATTTTTAAATAAACAAAAAAAAAACCAACAACAACAAAAAAAAATATAAAAAATCATGGGGTTCATTGCATTATACTTAATTAAAAGGTTTGAGTGGAAACTGAATATAATAGCCTATTAATAGCCCAAGAATTACTAGCGTCTTAAAGTTTTAACAAATCTCTTCTTAGACTTACCTCTCTATTTATAATTACATGTCTTCGTAGATACCGTCGATTCCAAAAATTGCCCTTTGACAGTTGATTGTAAAAAATATCCCCTTAAACAACAATATGCTATAACCAACCTTTGAATTCAGTTCGGACAATGCCCACAAATCGCTTGATATGCTATAGCTGCCTTGACAACAATTACCGCGCGCTATTACAAATGGTTTATTTTAAGCGCTCCAGTGTGCACTAATATTTTGAGTTGCTTTGAGACCGCCGTGCAAACATTCAATACAACAAGCATTGAAATTGGAGGCAGGGTCGGACTAATAACTCAGGCTTGCTGAGGGTCGGCAGGGTCGGACTTATAACTCAGACTTGCTGAGGGTCGGCAGGGTCAGACTTATAACTCAGACTTGCTGAAGGTCGGCAGGGTCAGACTTATAACTCAGACTTGCTGAGGGTCGGCAGGGTCAGACTTATAACTCAGACTTGCTGAGGGTCGGCAGGGTCAGACTTATAACTCAGACTTGCTGAGGGCCTAAGATATCGAAAGTCCAGAGGCCGACTACCTTTGTAAATAACATCAGCTGGTCCAAGAAAAAATTAAAATGAATCGTCATTTAAATATAAATATATGGAAATATATGGATTTTAATGTTTAAAAAAATAAATAAATAATAAAGACTATGTTTACAAAATGACAGAACTCAAACTATGTTGATGTCCTCGATAAGGGGGCGTATATTAGTTACGTCAACATTTTACGCTATTTTTTACCTCCTTCTCCCCACCCTTTGTCAACAACTGTCAAACTTTCGATAACTTTTCCTCCGATTAGTAATTATGTCAACATTTTATACCCCCTCCAGCTCCCCCCCCCAAAAAAAATTAAAATATAAATAAATATATAAGTACATTTTACTGTGTGCTGATCTATTTAAATGACAAAGACAGTTGTAGGCAAATACATTTTATTAAATCTTTAGCTTGTTAATCAACAAGTTAAAAAGTTTTTACACTTAAATTTTATAATGCAGAATCAATTTAAAGGTTATTAAGACTAAATATCATTGTTTATGGAAGTATACATATGATTATTATCAGTACATTATAGCTGACAATTATAGAATAGTTTCTAGATGCTATCATCTTCCCATGGAGTAGCCAGGTGTTGCTCTATCGTAACTATGGGAATAGTAGCTGATTTATCATTTTCATCTTGTGGAACTGATATAACAGACAAGTCAACATCATCCTCATCTAGCCATTTAGCTCTTAAAATAGAAGCATTTTCAGTGTGAGCAATACCGGTAATTGCCATAAACTCTCTCTGTCTCCTGGCAGCTACTTGCATTAGTCTAATCCTTTTTGTTGAGGAGCAGGTATAATTTCTTATGCCCAAGAATGCATTGTCAGTGCTGTTCAACTTGCGTTTTCAACATGATTTGTTACAGATTTAGCAAATCCGTTCAAGCAGCGATGACGGGCCTGAAGGACAATATAAATCAAATGGAAGAATCTTGAAGGCCTTTGTGAATCGAGGTATATTATCAAATTTGACAGACTGATTGAAAAAAAAATGAAAATCTGTGCCAGTCGCTCCCAGAAGCATCTGGTGCCTTAAGACCTTCACTAGTTTGAAAGACTGGCATTGGTGGGGAAATGAATCTATTGGACATAATTTTAAATTAGGAGCTTCGAATCGGCTGGCAATAGTTCTCATCAAATTTCACAGTTTGTAAAAAGTATTGACTTGTTCTTACATGATTAGTAAACCATTCTCGCAACATATTCAACCACTGCTGGAAAATTGTCAATTGTTGATTGCATCCACAATTCTGACAATGTTTTACCAGTATATTGGAAATTAAATTTTTCCAATTCTTTATTAGTTGTTCGACCTTGTAAGTCAAGGTGGCTACCAAAAGGCTCACGTTGTAAAATTAGACCTGTCAGTTCTCTACTCAGTAGCGCCATCCGTCGTTCTACTCCATTAAATGCACTGCTACCAGGAGCATTTGTTGCAACGAACATTACATCAATGTTTTGCTTCAGAAATGATGGATGGCCACATCAATGACTTTTTGATAGCACGGATTTTCATCCAGTCCACCTTCCACAGACATATTGAGAACAGGTTTGACTATCTGATTGTTTTCATCCTTTGTGATAATGTTGAATTCTTTCAACTGAAGCAGCTTTTCATAGTCTAGTCCAGCGGTTCTCAACCTGTGGGTCGCGACCTCTTTTGGGGGTCGCGGGACCCTTTTGCTAGGGGTCGCCTAAGACCATCTGAAAACATATATCCTTACAGCCCTGAAGTAGCAACGAAAATAATTGTGTGGCTTGGGGGTCGCCACGACACGAGAAACAGTATTAAGGGGTCGCGGCACTAGAAAGGTTGAGAACCACTGGTCTAGTCCATGAGCGTAAGCTGTTGATGAGGAATGCTTGCCTGACCTGATGGCTATGTATGTTGGACATGAATAAGTTACAGCTTTAGTTTTGCCTAGACCATTCTTTTCAATCAATGCCAGCATAAACTGACGGAATGAATTTATGTCTTGCCGCCACAACCCAGTCATAGTCTGGCAAATTAACACGGTATTCAACAGGCATTAAAAGTGGAGTCTGCTTGTTAGCCGCTGTCAGTCCAATAGGAGCTCTGGCTTTGTCATCTTGGCTAATGAAGGCCACTTCTCTTGGTCCCAACATGGCGGCAATTTCCTCGAGATGACTTAGAGGAGCCGCACAAAAGTGACCATCAATTTCATCAATGTGCGTGGAGTGTCAATCATGTTATGCTCACTGGTCATTCCACTGGTACAAGTCTGACATGTTTTTCCCTCAAAGGATGAATCTTCGTTTTGGTATTAAAAAGCACTTCTACTTATTTGAACATCTTTGTTCTGCAGGTGTTCTGTCAGTTCATCAAGAGTTTTGACACTGCGATAAATATCACTCTGCCTTTTCTCATGAGCAACAGACCCATGTAAGACAATGTCGAAAATTGTCTTGAGAAGAAGTGGCGTATCTTCTTCAATTAGTGGTCGGCCAGCTTTCTGTCGGATCTTTAATTTATCGATTATGTCAGGATTCACTGCACACATTTTAGGTTAAATGTCCTTTTTTCCAGAATTAGATTTAGATTGGTGACCTGATTATATTCCCATTAACCAAATCTCAGACCTAAAGCAAGTCATACAATGGCTTCCTTTTCGACTGCACGATGTTATTATTGTCACTCACTTTACTTCCCCTAATTCTCAAAATATTGTATTCCTACTCTTTCAGTATTATTTATCTTGACTGCACATGACCCTTGAACAATGTCCTTGTTCCATGCCTGCAACGTGATCGCAAAAATACAGCCCTAGTCATTTGCTACAAACAGAATCTACAGGTGAAGAGTGGCCACTTTTGACTTATCTTTGGACCTAAGTGTGCTAACATTCTGACCAGCCATCTTCAGTGCACAGACAGACAAACATTAAATATATATTATATTATTAAAAGCCTAAAAATTATATGACTATTTACACTCATTAAACATTTCTTTTTAAAGTAACAACCAGTTAATTTTTAAAATTAAAATTTTAATAGAGAATTGTTTACGTCACTCAATTCTCCCCCTTGTCAACAATTGCCAAATATTTCCATACCCCACCCCCTTATTTTGTTGACATTTAATGTTAGAACTTGAGTTGTTACGCATCCGGAAATTTGTTTGAAAGAAATTTCGTGGACGGAAAATTGATCTACAGAAGTTTGATCCAACGGACGTTTGGTCGATTTTTTTGTTTCAGTTCATACGTTATAATTTTGCGTCAAATTTCTTTTTGAACGCATTATTTTGCTTTAATTTATATATATATATATAATATATATATATATATTATATATATATATATATATGTATATATATATAAGAATGAGCTATTCTGATCGTAACGCCAAAGACCCGAAAAGATTTAAATACGTTCGGATTCTTAGAAAAGATCATACTTATTTTCTATTATTTTACGGCAGTCGAATAAATTGAAATGCGCAAAAAATAGTATATATCCGCTTTTATTTTAATACAAGATTAAGTATTATTCTTATAAATGACCAATAGATTTCATTTCAAAAGTCTGCGGCTATATTTTATGCATTTTAGATTTATATGCGTTTGAAATTTATTTAAAAAAAATTAAATAAAACAAATTATGATCAAAGAATTACACTGTAATCACATTTATCGGGAAAACCCAAACACCCGTTATTTTAAGTGCGTATTTTTAGTGCGTTGTTAATAACGCGAAATAAAAGTGAAAATAATTGTTCTAAATAAACACGCAAATGACGTCATAGCGCGAATCGCCTATTTTTGCCCAAACTCTTTTATTTGATTTAAAAACCACGCTTTACAAAACTGATAATGTATTTTCCACTTCTTAAAAGTAAAATTAATAAATACAATTGATTGCTTTTTTAATTGTTAATAAAACACAACAATTTTAGCCTTGTATTTTTAAAATTTAATAAGTTTTTACTTTTTTAAATTTCAAAAATATACTTTTGTTAAATTTATAACGTAATCAAATCTTAAGCTTTAAATATACTTCTAATAAGAAAATGCCGTTTAAGTCAATCATTGCAGCGAAATTCCATAACCAAATAGCATTGTTACGCACTGCCTTCTATTGTGAGAAATTAATCTCCTATTTTAAGTTTATGACTCGTTCAAACAGTGCCTAACAAAGGACCATAACCATAGAGCAGTGGTTCTTAACCTTTTTGGAGGTACCGAACCCAACCAGTTTCATATGCGCATTCACCGAATCCTTCTTAATAGGACAAATAAAATATGATTTTTTTCTGATTTTTTTTGGGACCTTCGCCGAACCCCTGAGACTGACTCACCGAACCCCTGGGGTTCGATCGAAGCCAGGTTAAGAACCACTGCCATAGAGAAATACAATAACAAAAATATGACACCCAAAACAATACCAATTACAATTAATAAGATTTAATTTATTAATAATACTATTACAAACAAAATAAATATAATTACAAATCATCAACTTACAGACTATTGGAAAATCTTGTACCGGAACACAATTAGTACAATGTGCCAATTAATAATGATGAATGCGAATAAACACATACGAGCACACAAAAAATAATACAATTGTCTCGTTAAGTTAATAATATCTCTCTGAATGTCTGTCTCTCTCCGTGTCTGTCAATCCCTTTATATATGCAGCGTAAGCACTGCCTTCCAGAAACTACTCAGCATTTGTTTACGTTTCTCGGCAAATCGAGAACCTTCGACAAGAGACTAGGAGACAGACTAACCATGTTTAATTGGTGGTCGGTAGTAAACACGATACACCAAAGCCTAAGCCACGCCCACAACAAACGCTACCGTCTGCTAGGAATCTAATGTGGGGTGAAACAAAGTTCAAGCACGGGGGAAAAGTATCATACATAACAAGCATTCACTAATCCACTTATAACTAAGCCAAATAAGAACAAACCATATGAAGTGCAAAATATGTTAGTTTGGATATGGAAGGTGGAAGATTGTATTAATTTTATTTAAATCTGGGGGGGGGGGGGTTGGTCATTTTACCCCAGACAGCACAAGATGGGTCTCAAAATAAAGAAAAAAATTTTAAAAAATAATAAACCCTCTTGGGTACATACATATCGGAGGTAGGAAATGGGATGTATACATTCTTACGTGGATGGTAATATATTTGAATCCTATGGTATTACATTTGTGAAAAGAGAGATTTTACATTCTCTTTTTACAAAAATAAACATGTTTACCAATTAAGAAAAATCAATGGCGTTAACAAAACGTTGGTACATCAATTAAAGTAGACCCATTAATAACAAAACACAATCATTTTATACACTTGTACATTTAATTTCGACAAATGGAGATGGGTTTATATATATATATATATATATATATATATATATATATATATATATATATATATATTTAAACAGAAACTATATTTTTGTTGTTACTTGCGAAAAGTCAAGTGGGTGTGTATTTTTATGAGATTAACAATAAAAAAAATAAAAAATAAAAAGAGACCCAATTCTGTTATAGAGTTGTGAACAACGGTTTCGACATTCTTCTTTAGATCAAAGAATTCTTGGTTTTACGATTGTCTGATAATGCATAATTTTAAAAAAACAAGGCAAAAGTTTCTTTAAATTTTTAATGGAGATATCAATATATCAAATTCCTTTAACATAAAATATTTTGATATCATACTTAGAGTTTTTGTTGTAAATTTAAGATTATGTTTTCACAATTTTTAGAGAAAAAAACATTTGTAGTTCAAGAGCACGAAAAGGGGTACATCTAAAGTATTTCTCTGGCGTAGAAATTGTACCTCAATTAACTTCTTTGGTGACAAAAGTGATTCGTTAGATTGGGTCATTTAAGTTCATGTTTAGAAGGAAAAAAAAGTAGTTTAGGGGCGTGAAAGGGTGTAAGGTAGGCGTATAAGGGGCTTTCCATAAGTACGTCACGCTTTTTTTGACCAATTTTAACCCCCTCCCCCTCTCACAAACTGTCACAATCTCGGACCCCCCAACCCCTTAAAGTACGTCACACTTTCGAACACAATTTTTGTGTAATTAACACATTAAAATTTAACCTAAAACACACTTTACTATTAACTGTTTTAAAATATAAAATTTCCACTTAAAAGAACTATCACCTTATTAAAAATGACTTTAATAGTAGAATAGTTAATTGTCAACAGTTGTCAAAGTTATTCATTGAAGCAGTAATTCAAACTAGATTGAATTTGAAAACAAAAATTGCAAAAAAAATATACTAGACAATTACATAATACACATTTATCTGCTGCTTTTTCATTTACAATAGGTGAGTTCAAGTTTTAGATAATCTTCCGATTATGCAATCTTTTTACACAGGATAAGAAGTAGATAAGCGAAACTTGACCTCACCCAGTGATTAAATAGTAAAAAAAGGACAGTGACATAATTATGCAGCGGACAACATAGAGATAATAATACTTCCGGCATGACGAAAGCAAGGGAGTATACCTAAAACAAGGCTTCGCAACAGCATACTAGCGCTCCTAGCGAGAGGAATACTGAACAACACATTCAGGAGATACGCATTTCATGCTATTTTGACATAAAACTAATTCAAATGTTTCACAAAATTTTTATAAATTATTTTTAAAGCTATTAAATTCTACTAAAAAAATAAGAAAAATATATTAGAAATAAAATTTCCTCCCCCATGTCACAAACTGTCACACTTTCTTTCACCCCCCCCCCTCCCTGGAGCGTGACGTACTTTATGGACGGCCCCTTTTATATAGCAGATAAATACTTCTAAAAACTTAATGATGTTAGAAACGTAAATATCATTACATAGATACTTCTTTTTAAAGTTAGGACTTATGATGAGCTTTTGCAATAGCAGGTAGAAATTATCGCAAAGGACCTACCATTATTATCCCGATAACATCGGGTCATATATTCTGGTATAGTATAATGCGTTCAAAAAGAAATTTGACGAAAATTTGATCGTGTGAACTGAAAAAAAAATTCGATCAAATTTCTGTTCGATCAAACTTCCGACGACCAATTTTCCGTATACGAAATTTCTTTCAAAAAAATTTCCGGTAACCGCATTTTTTCTTTCTTGATTTTATAAAAGCAAAAAATCATCGATGAAGTCATCAAAAGATGTGCTATGTAACTTAACGTTTTTGTTTCTATGTCGCCTGACTCGACATCGAGCCCGCGGAGCTTGGTCTCCGTTTGCTTCTCGTACTCACCTCACTTGGCTTTCCGGAAAAGCCAATGTCGTTTCTCACAACGGGTTTTGGTCGTGCCAAGAGTAATCTTGAGTAGATGTGATGAGGGCCAGGTATCGATTTTGTCTTTACTCGATTTATCGGCAGCTTTCGATACGCTCGACCACGGCATACTGCTCCAGCGTCTGCAACAAACGTTTGGTCTCACTGATACCGTCCTGTGTTGGTTCCGATCGTATCTGAATAATCGGGTCCAGTCAGTTATTTCAAACGGCTTGACCTCGAAGAAATCTAATATTGAATTCGGAGTACCCCAGGGCTCGGTCCTAGGCCCGGTGCTTTTCACGATGTACATTCAGGCCGTGGGTGCAGAGATCAGGCAGTTTGACATGTTGTATCACATGTACGCGGACGATACACAACTTCATCAATCCGTGCTCCCATCTCAGTTCCCTCAGCTGCTCAGTATGACACGGAAGACAATGGAGTCGGTTAAGCACTGGATGACCATTAACAAGCTCAAATTAAATGATGATAAGACTGAGCTGCTCCCCATTGCGACCGCTCAGAAGCAAAAATCTGCAAATAACACGACATCCATTACTCTCTCAGGTGTGCATATTGAGTTCTACCTAGATAGAAGACTAACTTTTGAAAGTCATATTAACATGCTATGCAGGGCGATTTTTCTGGGGCTGCGCAGGATTATTCACATCAGGCCCTGCCTAACAAGTGATGCTACAAAGAGGCTGATGTCTGCATTTGTGCTATCACGCATGGACTATTGCAATACTCTCATGGTGGGTCTTCCAGCTACGCTCCTGGATAAAATTCAAATAGCACAGAATAATGCGGCTCGCATTGTTCTCCGCAAATGCAAGTTTGACCATGCAAAAACACTTCTGAGAGAGTTGCATTGGCTGCCGGTGCGTGCTCGCATAGAGTACAAAATCGCAACGTTGTGCTACCGCTGCTTACATGACCACGCGCCGTCCTATCTGAAAGAGCTGCTGACGCCTTATGTACCCACTAGAGAGCTCCGCTGATCCGATAGTGGCAAACTCTCGACACTACGTGTTTGCCTTGAGACACTACGTGTTTGCCTTGAGACTTACGGAAAGCGCACTTTCGCATTTGCTGGTCCAACAATTTGGAACGCCCTTCCTGTCGATCTCAGAAACAACCAGACACTGGAGTCCTTTAAAACCAATTTAAAGACACATCTATTTCGCAAACACCTTCTGGGATGATTGTCAACCTTATTTTCCAGTTAATGCATAATGGCTGTGTTGCTTGGGGTTGAAATGGCTAGAAAGACTTTGCAATTGTATGCTAGTAATTAGTTTTTGTAGTGTTGCGTTTGTTTTAAATGTGGTAAATTATAGATTTGTATTTTGTTGACTTTGTACCGCGCTTCGAGCCTTTGGGGATGAAGCGTGTTTTTGAAATGAACTTTATTACTATTATTATTAGGTGGTCGCTCCCGGTTTCTGCGAGGACTTCCAGACTCTGACTGGTCGGCAAGTCGGCTGATATAAGGGGAGGTGCGGGTGAGAAATTGACGAAAATGGCAAATTTTGAATAATTTGTTATTATTAGTTATTTGGTTTTATTAACCATTTCTCTATTACATTTTTTTAAATTTTTTTATGAAAGTAAGTTAGAAAATATAATAAATTACACATTTCCTGACCCTATCAATCAGAAAAATGTCAAAATTGTCATATTTTTAGTGTTTTTACCCCTTTGTTATGAGTATTTGGAATCGCCCAATCCCAATGTATTTGGTATTGTTGGAAAGAGGGTGATTTCGGGTTCAAGATAAATATAGCTTATGATCACAAAGAAAATTACAAAAGCAACCAAACCTTTCGATCGCCGGTAATGTCTAGCAAAATTTGGTATTTTTCTGTCCTACTTCGTGTACCACGGGATCAAGCCCTGACCTTTGAATAAAATAAACTTTTTGATTGGTTCCTGTGTAGGAAATCTGTTTGTTAAGGTCACTTCCGGTATAAACATTATAGGCTATACTTATACTTTTTTAGTATATTAGTAATAGTAATAAACACTGTTACTTTTGTGATAGTGAACTGTAGTAAAAATATAACCTATAAACAGTTTATGAATTTAGTTATTGTGACATTTGTCTTACACTGTCCTATATTTATAGCTATTAAAATGGTAATATGAAATTAAATGTAATAAATTTCTCTTTTTTTTTTTATTGCATCGCAAATAACATTGTCATTAGTGTTATTTTATTTTAAAGTAAAGTAAGAGTAAGAGCCCTAACAAATTTTGCTTGAAATACGTGTCAACAAGTATGACCTATCAGTCATTAATTTCATTATAGCCTTATATTTTTATTGAGAAGCATTTAATAAAAATATCTAAATACAAGTTTATTGTTTTCAGGAATCATTGAGGAGACGCGCAATGAGGTTGCGGAACACAACAAACCACAACATGCATTATATTTCCTGTTGATAAACTACACTGATCTGTTGTGCCTAGGTCCATTTAGCCCAAAGGACAATATGCACATGAAAAAGAAGGAGTGCCCTAAGTGTATTCCAATGTTACAGATTCCTCGGCGCAACATATGTTCGATGCATCGAAATAAAAGTAACCTCAGGCAGAGGATGCAAGAGAAGACTAACACAGATTACATCACAAAACTCATTATGTGTTATTGAAGGACAAAAAGAATAAGACAGTAGTTGAAAGGAACATATCACTAATTCCCTTATTTTAACATTGTATCTCTCTGCGATGTGATTTTCAACATGACGAGTGTCGAAATTTGATACAGTAACTAATTAGATTTTACAATGGAGTTATTGCTCATGAGTTTTCTGGCTCACACAAAAAACAGTTAATATGCTTTTGTGGAAAAATACATGTTGCAACTAAAGTGATTCAAAAGTTGTGAGATAGAAATCAGAAAATTTACAACTGTCAATATTCATTCCGTCATTAGAACTCATAGAACTTACAATTTTTTCTTTACAAGACCAAGAGTTGCATTTTCAGCATTCATGGACAATGCCAAATAACTCTTCGGAATTGCATATTTACCTAGCTTAATTTTATGATTTTGCACACTTTTATAATGCTGAAATTCTCCAAAATAAGCGAATTATTATTTTTTGACAAAAACAGAATAATAGATAAAAATACATCAATCACAGCGAAAAGTTAAAAATGTCAACAATAGGCTAATAAAAAGTTGTTATTCCAATCTGAGTATAAGATTTTTATTAATCATTTATATTTTCATTGTTTTTGTCGTTTTTCTTCATTATTTCAGTTTTCTCTTTTTCAATATTTTTGGTCACCAATATCCCTATAACTTTTTTATTTATTATCCAAACCTCACCAAATTTTCACAGTATGTTCAGTGACCAATAATAAACATTTGAATAACCTAGAATTAAGATAACTATCTTAGAAAAGAAAATATGTAAAAAAGAATTCACCCACACCCCTCTTTTTTGCATAAAAAATGGGGTCACAATTTCTGACCCTGTAAATTTATAACCAGGCATTACATCAAAAAGACCTATTATACAAAGTTTTATTATAGGTTAAATAATCTATGTTTAAAATCTGATAGCAATAATTTAATATTTGTAAAAGACTTAGTGTTTTAAAACACACTAAAAAAAAAAATGGCGGAGGTTTTTATGGGCTACAAAGGCAACCAATGGAAATTTTTTTTTTTTAAAACCTGTTTTGTACCTCCATTACAATACCAAATAAGGTGTAGTTAAAAAAAATTCTATATGAAGCCAAACAAAAATTTTAGATTTTTCACCCACACCTCCCCATAAGGGTCAGGTCTGGCCGAGACTCCGTGCTATGTCCGGTGTGAAGTAGAGTGGGCGCACTCTCTCCGTCCTGCAGTCTAATGAGATTGGTCTCAAGGCAGACCTCTTCCACATGCTTCTCTGAAGCGTTTCGTTCCGTGTAGCCCCACATGGGCGATTGGGCGTTAAAATCACCAGCAATTTTCGTTCTCCTGAACATCGTTTCCCCCCGGGTGGGGATTGTAATCGTATTGCGTGGTGTGTTGTAAACGTTCGTCACTGTGAAGATCTTGCCCAGCTTTGTCACATTCACTGTTAGAGTATCAGTGATTGAATAGTTTCGTCTCTCTATGACCTCCACTGTTAGAGTATCAGTGTTTGAATAGTTTCGTCTCTCTATGACCTCCACTGTTAGAGTATCAGTGTTTGAATAGTTTCGTCTCTCTATGACCTCCACCTCGAGGTCATTTCACACCGCTGTGGTAATACCGCGGCATCTGCCGCACGTGCAGTGGTAGAGCGAGTAACCTGTGATGTGGAGCGGCTTCCCGTGACGCAGCGTCTCCTGAAATAATGCTACATCCACTTCACGTTCGTGGATTAGTTTGGTTACCTCGTGCAGCTTTTGCCTAATTCCACACACATTCAGTTGTAACACGACTAGGGTTTGTTCAGGATGACCCATGGCACCCGCCCGTTAGCGACCAGTAGCTTGTTGGCATTGCGTGCACCTGTCGCGCGCCATACGCGCAAGAGGGGCAGTCTTCCCCTTGAGGACGTCCGCGGGGAGGGGATGCTATCCAGGCATGGGCAACAATCGCTCTACTCGGTCCCACCTTGCCTCCCAGCAGTGGGTGTCGAGGGCTTTTTAAGGTGGCCGTGACCTGCTTTAAAGATAAGTTTGTAGTAGCCATAGAGTTTGGGTTTGAGCAGAACTCTCTCCCCCCCCCAATTGAGTGGTAGGCTTTGCGTCACCTCCCCCCTTGCTCAGTGGGTCTTTCGGTCGGGGACGAGCCTGTGGGGCTATGGGTTTTTGATTTCGGGCGCTAGCTCTCCTTACTGGTCTTCAACGCCACGTAGAGGCGACTCAGTTATGTGGAAGTATTTATAACTGTGCCCCAGCCGAACATGAACTAAATTCATTCGAGTTGTGTCGCCGTTGAGTGAATGCTTTTTTGCCCCAGCGTAAAGAATGCATTTTAGCTCACTTCCGAATTTAGTTTTGCAATATTCTACACTTAATTGGACGGCAACGGAAGAAATGCAAATTAAAAATGTAAGTGTAATTTAACATCAGAGACATCGTGTTGGTCCGGCAACCCATACGATTGCAAGCGACCTTGTGTATTTTAGAGCTTTTTCTTAAAATTATCAACTCTGAATGCAAAATGGGGGATGATAAAAGTAAAAATTGAAAGGGACTCTCGAAAGGTCAAGTGACGGCTCTGCTTGACCTGCATGTGTTATACAATTCTTTAATATACATTAATAGTAATTTGCCTTTGAACTTTTATTAAATATATTTTTGAGTCAAACTTTCCTTCCAAAATTGGTTTCCATGACAACAGCACGACTAGCATCATCTTACTTGGTGTGTATCAGGTACAAACTCTGGGGGGTGGGGGTAGCACCTCTGGAGGGGTAGCACCTCTGGAGGGGTAGTACCTCTGGAGGGGTAGCACCTCTGGAGGGGTAGTACCTCTGGAGGGGTAGCACCTCTGGAGGGGTAGTACCTCTGGAGGGGTAGCACCTCTGGAGGGGTAGTACCTCTGGAGGGGTAGCACGTCTGGAGGGGTAGCACCTCTGGAGGGGTAGTACCTCTGGAGGGGTAGCACATCTGGAGGGGTAGCACCTCTGGAGGGGTAGCACCTCTGGATGGGTAGTACCTCTGGAGGGGTAGTACCTCTGGAGGGGTAGTACCTCTGGAGGGGTAGCACCTCTGGAGGGGTAGCACCTCTGGAGGGGTAGCACCTCTGGAGGGGTAGCACCTCTGGAGGGGTAGCACCTCTGGAGGGGTAGCAACTCTGGAGGGGTAGCATCTCTGGAGGGGTAGCACCTCTGGAGGGGTAGCACCTCTGGAGGGGTAGTAACTCTGGAGGGGTAGCACCTCTGGAGGGGTAGCACCTCTGGAGGGGTAGTAACTCTGGAGGGGTAGCACCTCTGGAGGGGTAGCACCTCTGGAGGGGTAGTACCTCTGATTGAGGAGCAATCGTACTCCTTTGGTGTGGCTAATCAATCTTTGGTCCCCTACTGTACTCAACTCTCACCTTGGCTCCGAGAAGCTGTAACATGCACAGCGACCACACGGCTTCGAGTAGCCGGCAAAGCAAGTTTGAGGGTAGCCGAAGGGCATATAACTTTAAAAAAGGGCTTGTCCCCCCCCCCCCCCCTAGTATGTAAAAGACTGGATCTTGCAAATTGTACGGGGAACCACTACTCGGTCAACGGACAAAAGGTTGAGAGAACAAAGCGATGATACATTGCTGAGAGCATAGCCAGACACGTAGAACGCCATGGTCATTTACTGCCCTCAATCCCATCCCCAGCCGTCTCGACATTGTCTTGTTGTGGATCAAGATGGTAGAGGGCGAGAGAGTGAGGCTGACGACTCGCGCAACTCTTCCTCACTCACATCCAAATCACAGCGCGTGTCACTTAATCATCACTCGAAGTTCTCACCAAAAAGTCCTGTGGCGATGGGCAAGCGGCGAAGCTTCAGGTGTGGTTACACTGTCAGCCTGCACATAGGCGGCTCAGGCGATAGGGCCATTCATCACTGAAAAGGAGCAGCAGTGGTGTCCGGTAGCCCCTTGAGTGACTGAGACGTCCTATTAAGAAACACATTGCTCACCTCGATGGCATGAGGAAGGCGCTAGAAAAGGTGCCCTAAGCATTGTCTGCTCCACTCTTCCCTATCCAACCTACCGCAGTTGGAGGGGACCCTATCTATGGGCTCGAAATTCAAAGAACGTACCGCAAAAGATCCAAACAATCCCATGCAGTAAAAGTCGGTGCATGGAATGGGCGCACTCTACAGGACAAAGACGACGCGGGCAGACCTCAGAGAAGAACAGCCTCATAGGAAACGAACTATAATTTATATAGCAAGGTACGGGGTGGACATTGCAGCCCTTAGCGAGTCGCGGCTTGCAGGAGAGGGCGAAATATGTGAGAGGGGCTCTGGATATACCGTCTTTTGGAGTGGCAGAGGAAGCGAGGAGCGTCGTAAGGCTGGTGTTGATTTTGCTGTAAAATCTACAATGCTTGCTGGTCTTCCGTAATTAGTCAACGATAGTAAAATGACAACGAAACTCCCTCTCGTATCTGGAAGAAAACACCTCACTATCATTAGCTGCTCTGCTCTAACAAGGACAAACTCAGATGAAGTAAAGACCAAATTATGAGGATCTTCACTCTGTCATATCAGGCGTTCCAAGGCAGGAAAAGCTTATAATACTTGGTGATTTCAATGCTTGAGTGGACAGTGACCACATCGCTTGACATGGGACTCTATGAAAGTATGGAGTGAGCCAGAGCAACAGTAACGGTCTTCTCCTGCTCCAGACATGTGAAGAGAATCAAGTGTTGATTAGTAACACGATATTTGGTCTTCCGACGCGTCATCGGACGTCTTGGGTGACCTTCACATTGGCCCCTCATCGACTACGTCATCATCAGGAGGAAGGACAGTCAAGACGTGCATGTTACCAAGTCTATAAACATTGGCACCTCATCGACTATGCCATCATCAGGAGGAAGGACAGTCAAGACGTGCATGTTACCAAGTCTATAAACATTGGCACCTCATTGACTATGCCATCATCAGGAGAAAGGACAGTCAAGACGTGCATGTTACCAAGTCTATAAACATTGGCACCTCATTGACTACGTCATCATCAGGAGGAAGGACAGTCAAGACGTGCATGTTACCAAGTATATGTGGTGCAGACTGCTGGACAGATCATCGTCTTATTATCACCAAGTTCAACCTACACATACAACCCAAAAGACGCCAACAGGGAAAAAGACCCATAATCGTCTAAATACTACAAAGGTGAAAAGCCCCAACATTAAGAAAGCTTTTGTGGACGCTCTAAAAAACGTATGGAGTCCACACCATTGGAATATGACAACTTCGAAGCAAACTGGGCATCATTTTGATCGACGCTGTACAACACCACAATGGAGTTTCTGGGCCAAGCTGGAAAAAAACTTCAAGACTGGTTTGATGATAACTATGTCGTAATCAAGCAACTGCTGGAAGAAAAACAACGTCTGCACCCCGCCTTCTTAAACAACCCGAGGTCAGTCCCAATGAAAGATGAGTACAACCCGAGGTCAGTCCCAATGAAAGATGAGTACAACCCGAGGTCAGTCCCAATGAAAGATGAGTACAACCCGAGGTCAGTCCCAATGAAAGATGAGTACAACCCGAGGTCAGTCCCAATGAAAGATGAGTACAACCCGAGGTCAGTCCCAATGAAAGATGAGTACCAAAGCATAAAAAGAACGGTGAAGCAAAAACTGCGTCTTATGCAGAATAAATGGTTGGGCGACAAGGCCGACGAGATCCAGGCTATGTGGACCGCCATGACAAAAAGGGGTCGACAAAACTTCCGTTCGATCACATTTCCGTCAACGAAACTTCTTTCAAATTTCCAGATACGATCGTTGACCTGTACACGCATAAAGGGAGCCGTCAATCGTGCGACAACCAACGTGGCATAGCACTGCTCTCAAGACAACCAGCGTGGCATAGCACTGCTCTCAAGACATCCAGCGGGGCATACCACTGCTCTCAAGACATCCAGCGTGGCATAGCACTGCTCTCAAGACATCCAGCGTGGCATAGCACTGCTCTCAAGACATCCAGCGTGGCTTAGCACTGCTCTCAAGACATCCAGCGTGGCATAGCACTGCTCTCAAGACATCCAGCGTGGCATAGCACTGCTCTCAAGACATCCAGCATGGCATAGCACAGCTCTCAAGACATCCAGCGTGGCATGGCACTGTTCTCAAGACATCCAGCGAGGCATAGCACTGCTCTCAAGACATCCAGCGTGGCATAGCACTGCTCTCAATGGCCGGCAAGATATTTGCCAGAATCTTGCTAAACCATCTTAACGGGCATCTTGAGAAGGGTCTGCTGCCAGAAAGTCAGTGCGGCTTCCAGGGGGAACGAGGAACCATCGACATGGTGTTTGCGCCAGACAGTTCCAGGAAAAATGCAAGGAACAAAACGTTGACCTCTATTTAGACCTGGCCAAAGCTTTCGACACTCTCATTAGAACTTCCTTTGGAAGATCATGGCCAAATATGGATACCCCAGAAAGCTCGTGTTAATGATACAACTATTCCATGATAATGATAGTATGCAGGGTAGAGTTCGGGAAAATGGAGAGACGTCCAAACCATTCCCTGTAACAAACCGCGTGAAACAAGGCTGTGCGCTTGCCCCAACACTTTTCAGCCTCATGTTTTCCGCTATGCCGACTGATGCCTTCAGAGAGGGAGACGCTGGAATCGGCCTCAGATACCGAACTACATGCCAAAACGAAGGTCCTGTCAGACACCATCAGGGACCTCCTGTGCCCTAAACGCTGTATCAGAAGTGGATATGGAATACAGCGTCACAAACTTTTACAATACCTGCACAAACTTCGGGCTCACCATTAACACAAAAAAGACGGAGGTCCTATACCAGCCAGCTCCTTCAAGACCTTACGTTGAGCCCAACATCCAAGTATATGACGAACGACTTAAGAGACGAACGACTTAAGAGTAGTTTTAATTATCTTGGCAGCACTCTGTTCCAAAACGCAACCATCGATGACGAGGTTAACCTCCGTATTGCGACAGCCAGTGCAACCTATGGCAGATTGTCTAAGAACATATGGACCAGGAGAGGTATCAGCACTCAAACTAAATTGAAAGTATATCAGGCGGCTGTTCTCCCTACGGTTCTCTATGCCTGTGAAACGTGGACGGTCTACCAACGCCATGCAAGAATGCTGAACCACTTTCATACAACAAGACTCAGAAAAATCCTTAGCATTTAATGGCAGGTCAGGGTCCCAGACACTGAGGTGCTCACATAGGCAGGTCTCCCCAGCATATTTACCATCTTAATACAGTCAAGTTGTGAGAAGGTCAGACGACCGTCTGCCGAAAAGAATATTTTATGGTGAGCTCGAACATGGAAGGCGGTCTGCTGGCGGGCTGAAGAAACGTTTTAAAGACAACATAAAATCCTCACTGAAAGCGTTCAACATAAACCCAGACACGTGGGAGGAAAACGCAAAGGATTGATCATCAAGGCGTTCCGCTTTGCACAGGAGCTCCATGCAACACGAAGTTAGCAGAACAGCGGCTGCAGAGCGCAAGAGACATGCCAGGAAGGCCCGGTCTAAAACTTCACCATTATTCCCATGCACCCACTGCACAAGAAAATTTCGTGCCAGAATCGGCCTTATTAGCTATCTGCGCTTCCTCATCCACGATCAGAACTAGCACAGATCTCATGATTCAAGTGGTCATGGTCGACTTCCGACTTACTTTTTCTCTTCCTTGTAGCGTCCCTCTGCGTATTTCTCTGGTTAGAGATAATTGGTCACTTACCTGGACATATTATGGGCGATTAGTTAAAGGTTCAGTACTCAAGCTTGAAGATTTTAAATTACACCTAACGATAAAGTTTCTTTATCATAAGGTGTGGTTGGGTACAGGGTTTCTTTCAGCCATCTCTCCGGGGGGACGGGGGGTACTGTCTCCCGGGGAAAGTCAAGTGCCCCCCCCCCCGAGCAAAATGTGAACAACCATATAACGATTAGATACTTTTTAAAAATTAAAATCTACTAAATTGTTATTTTTAAACAGTTTTAAAAATAATAGTATCTGGTGCCTTTAACCGATTACAATTAGCTGAATCCACGTTCGATATATTTGACGATCTCTATATATAAGGCCAATCTTGTTAAAGGCTTACAGTATTCGATTAAAATTATCGACGGCTTATTTTTTATTCGCATTTATCGGTCTTTTTATTCATTTATTTCTTGCAACTTCAAAATTTAAAGACTTTAACAACACTGTATTAAACTACCTTAACATCAATATCAAGGTCTACTATTCAAATATAGTTCTAGCTAAGTATCATACATACGCAATCTATTTACAAATTATTTTCTATTATAAAAGCATAACTTTTAAAGAAAGGATAGATGTTAATTTAATTATAATTTACTCCCAATTTTTTTTAAATTAGGATTATTATAACAGTAATCGATTCTACGAATGTTGAATTATATAAAATAGAAAATTAAAAAAATTGAGAGATATTTTTTTTAAATAAGTATTTAACGTTCGCATACAATCGGTGCATATTTCATCAATTATTATATCGAAAGCGTTTGTATTTTCTTTAAATGTGTTAATTTTGTTTTTTAAAAAAAAAATTTCCTGCATTTTTTCCTATTTTAAAATAGCCTACTTTTTTATTAAATTCCCAATTGCTTTTGTGTTTTTAGTATCAGAATAATAAACAATCTTTGCCACCTTTGAGTGAGCATTTCAATTATCATGCCAATTACATTTTTTGGGGGGTACTTGTTTAAAAAAAAAGATTATTTTTCCTAATTTGGCAATAAAATAAATTCCGTGGATTTGGGAATAAAATTTTTTAAAGTATATCTCAGTGGTAATTTATCTGAAAAAAAGTTAGTCTTTAGTAGTTTGAAATTACAAATAATAATTTTAATCAACTTAATATTGGGAAATGTATACTTTATTTTGTAAACAACCCATGTCTTCTTGACAGAATCATGCCGTTCATTTACGATTTTTGGAAATGACCCGTATTGATAACCCATACAAAATGTATATGATCCTGTAGTATAGGCCTAAACGTGCCAAAGTGTCCTCGTTTTATAGCCATTTTAATTGTTTCTACAGTATAGTAGTTACTATCCTAGTGTCTCATTTTTATTTTACTTAGTTTACATGTTTTTAATAATTGTAAAGCGCTTAGAGCTTTAAGGTAAGCGCTTTTAAAAAAATGCCTAAATAAATAAATAAATAAATATGTCATCTTTCTACTTTTAACAGTTTTTTTTTTTTACTCTGGTAAAACTTGGAAATATTTTACACATGTTATTATTATAGGAAAGTTGATTATTCTAATTATTTGAGATTCGTTTGTGTTCAACATGTCAAATGGTAGCAGTACTTTTTTGTGATGGAGACGTTTTTTTCTTCTGAAAATTCAAATTTTAAAAAAATTATTTAGCTAAGACCCCAGAAATATTTAAATGAATAATTAAAGCAACATTAATAGTTAGTAAGATAAAACTATTTGCATAACACAAGCATGTCACGCAGAGCTGTCGATCGACTTTTCGAGGTCCTTTTTGCTCCTTTTTGGTTTTGTCCTCCCCCATCTTGCATTGAAGATGATAAGTAATAAAATATCCACATCACATCGTTAAGCCCCTATAATATCCGAGGCCCACTGCAGTCATAGGGGATGCTGAGCTCACACAATGTTTCTAAGGTTAAGTGACACCTAATTTTGTTTAAACTAGCATCTCTTTCGTTGCTCTCCAAGTGTAGAATGTTGCAGAACTAAATTAAAGTATTAGCTAAAATGTATTCTTCTATTTTTGAATTTTTCAAAAAAAATCTAGGGAATAAAAAGATTTAATAGGCGATATTAAGTTAAGGAAAATATGAATACCCTCAAGGGCGCCACAATTGAAATGAATTTAGTTCATATCTCCCTGGTGCGGCGTTAAAGATGCCTTTGGTCATTATTATGGCTCATTTTGGCGCTTCCCACGCGAAGGTTTGAAATGTCCACTCAAAAGGGTCTGAAAGAAACACCGAATTCAAGTAAGCGCCAAAATGCACCCCTGCTCATTCTCTTCAGCACCCTCAATGTCTGCACCACTTCCCTCACGCTGATCAATGTTACAGTACGGGGTTGAAAATAATCTTGTGCCAAAGATTACCCTGGTGCACGCAACAACTAAAGTACATCTAGTTATGTATGACAATATCACCATAATGCCTCCCCAGATCCTTAACAATTTCCTTTCCCTGATCAAAAAGTGTAATAGAAACATTGAATTCAACTATACTGTAAAATGCGCCGCTTGACTTTGAAATATTAACAAAAATTCTTTGGATAAAGGCTCCCCAGAACCCTCAACCGCTCAAGATTCATCTTACTTACTTACGTACTTATGCCTTTTACCAAGTCTTGGGCATAGAGCCTCTGCAAGAATTTTCCATTCATCTTTGTCCTGTGCGGTCTTTTTCAGTTGCTTCCATGTGTATCTATTACTTTGTGTGTCTGCCTCTAGAGCTGATCTTCGGGATCTTTCTAAGGCAAGTGTCTATACAGATCTGTACTTTGTGCGTGATGCTCGCTGCTGTTCTCCGTGTTTCTGCTCCATATAATAGGCCTGTTTTGACAATTGTGCTGAACAATCTGACTTTGGTTTGAAGAGTTAGCTCCTTTTCCTCTCCATATTTTCTTTTTGGCACAAATGCTGACCTAGCCTACCCAATTCTAGTCTTCACTTTCGCTTCGGATCCATCATTTATGTCGATGAAGCTGCCTTAGTATGTGAAAGACTCCACTTCTTCCAGTTCCAGTGCATGTCCTACCAGAGAGATCTACTTTTGTTGGGCTGAGTTCACCATTATGATCTTTGTCTTGATTTTGTTAAATGTTTATATCAATGAAAGAAAGATTCATCGGCGGCCATCGGGCCAAATCAGGCCCCCCCGATGAGAATGTTCCATAACTTTGGTGACGAGAGATACACTACCTAAGGCGTAGCTACCGGTACTTCTAGTGCCACCATGGGGTCAAATATTTTGCCGCTCTCCCCTTCACGATACAAATTCTGCAGTTGTCCGAAAATGCCGCAACTCTATATTAAGGAAAAAGTGACGCCTGGGTGTCAGAAACACTGGTTGGGTAGGGTAAAATTTAAGTTCCCCAAATTCAGTTGTTTGTACTTGTACTGCATATTTGAAATTTCAAAATAGTATTACTCTCTGCAGATATATTACACATTGCCTCTTCATTATACTTAGAACATTTTTTAAAACCAAATCCATAGAGACCATTTTTAATCGACGAATAGGAATTGTTTCTAAAATTAGTGCCCAAAAATGAATTCGACGTAATAATCAAAATCCAATTTCACAAAAAACGTTTATTTAGCTGTCTACTTGATTCTCGTCTAAAAAAAAAAGACATTCGTATTAAAAAGTGCGTGCAAATAGGTGGGGCGGATTGTTTATTATTGTGATATTAAAATAAGAAAATCATTTGGGAATTTAAATATAGGCTAAGTATTTAAAAAAAACAACAACACCAAAACATTGTTCAGGAAACTTGATGACAGAAGTTGTGCACAGTTCAAGACAACATAAACGCTGATAACAATTGACGAATCGTGCACTATTCAATAAAGAAAATCAGTTGGGAATCTTAAAATATAGGCTATTTAAAAAAAAAAACAACCTAGTGTTCGGGAAACTTTGTTACAAAAGAAAACGCCAACTCATTCGCGATAATAATTGATGAATCGAGCAATATTTTTATGTTCCTGTTAAATTCTTAAGTTTTGTAAAAAAAAAAAAAAAAAAAAAAATAGTCTTCTTGTAATGATTGAATTGATTGGTCAATCACAAGACTCAGACAGGGATATAGCAAGCAAAAGCTTGAATTTAGCAATCCTCTTCGCAAAAAAAGTAGACCTATAAATTAAAACATATTTTGAATGAAAAATGACGGTGGCCGGGGCCGGTCACGACCTACGAGAACTCTAGTGGGGCATGGGCGGGTGCCCTTTTCGTCTCCACTCACATTTGCCCGGCCGGGCTCGCCATGAGAATCAAGAGCATTATGGCTTAGTGCACAGCGGCGAAAACGGAGTGGGTGCCATGAAATGATTAAAAACAAGCTTTCTTATTTAAAAAACGGGTACCCTAAGCCTTTAATTTAAAAACAAACCAAATCAAAAAAACCCTAGAAGATTGTGTCATCGTGTAAACTGTGTAACCGTTAGCACTTTATACATTATTATTATAAATTTTTGATTTAGGCTTTTAATTAGCCTAGGCCTAGGCCTAGACTAGAACTAGAGCCTAGACTAGACTAGACAACTTTAGTTACTTTACTAACTATTATTAATAAAATACTACCAAGACTTAACTAGCTTACCCTCACCATCAAGGTTACCGGATAGTATTACTTACTACCAATTTTTAATACTTAAGCTTGAATACTGTGGTGACTGTACACTGTACGGACGGTGTGCCTTGGCCCCGCC